>VYZP01041998.1:2494-24920 GCA_013400635.1 Hypocryptadius cinnamomeus | reverse complement strand
TAGCTGCTATAAAAGACATTGAGATATTTGTAATCCCTTTGCTTCTGAATACAATAACCCCTATGTAGTCATAATAAGCTCTTCAATATCGGACATAGTAATAGAAGATCTCTCTCCTGATACTGAGGCTGTGCAAATAATTGATTTCTTAGCCTAACAGACGAAGGAAAAAAAAAGGGGAGGGGGTCAGGGGGAGAGGGAGAGGAAAGACTCAATTTAAATGTTCTTTCCTTTTTTTTAAGCTTGTGTTAATGAAAGAGAGCAGAGCCACAAAGCATTTCATCCCGTTTAGAAAGTCCTGCGGGACGCTGAGAGAAATAACTCAGGGAGCAAAAGGAGTGACCCAAGGGACTGGTAGTGGCCCCTTCACCTCCCACCTGATTTGTGTGATGTCCTGAGATGTGCCTGCACTGCAGTCCCAGCAACAGGTCAGAGGCTGATGCTACCTCTAGCCACATCACAATGTGCTGAAGCACATGGGTCCCTTGGGTACCAAATCCACATCTTTTTCTCTCTAACTCTTTATGTAAAACTCAGCCTGGCAAACCAAGCTATGGGCACCCCAGGTCCCCATCTTCTCCACCAGCAAGATGCCTGGGTCAAAACTTTCCTTCCTTATAAAGAACTAATTCAGCAGCTAGAGATGAGGGCCCTAATTACCAGTTTAGAATCACCTGACTCGTTAGTTATTATACAAGAGTGGCACGGACCCCAAAAATCCCAAACGCGCTCAGCCTGCTGGGGAGTTCATCTCAGTTCATTGAAAGTGGGAGGTCTCTGTTGAAATCCCTGTCCAAAACTGGGCACAAAGCAGGTTTCTGTTTCCACTTCTGGCTCCCAAGAGAGTGAGCATCAGCTATTTCACCCAGTTCTAAATGACACATTGTTCCAACATGTGTTTCCAAGTGTTAAAAGTGAAGACAAATGAAGTCATGCAGCTATGCTTATTGATAAGGATCCTGGCGCCCTGCTTCATGGTTTGCAGAAACGAGCCTAGTAGCCTGCAGAGTTTAAATTCTCTAATTCAAGAATTCTCTTGGACTCCAATAGTGCATGGTTTACAATATTTAAATGCAAACAACATTCAGGTCAGATTTCTGACTGGTTGCTAAATATTCTCTTGTGCTCTCATGGAATTTGTTTCCTTAATCTTGGATTATAAGAGAATTAGAAAGCATTAGTATACATTATATAAAAACTAAATGTGAATGGTAAGAATTCAGGTCCAAACCATTTTACGCTAACAGTGACAGAAAACTATTACCCTGCAAACAACATACTACAGCTATTACCAATGCTCTTTTTTTATTTTTTTTTTTTTTTACCCTGAAGCACAACAATTTTACTCCATGAAAAAGATGTTTTTCCACAGTACTGTAGGTAAAACCAAGCTCATCATTCCCAATAATTTTATCAAACTCTATCATTAGGCACATTCTGCAGTTGTTAGAGAACTGTGCTTGCCATCAGATACGGCCCTCGAGGAAGAATACATGCTATGGTTTAGAGGATCAAATACTAAATTTTTTTCAGGACTTCCACAGAAGAGAGAAGCAGAATTCAAGTTATCATGGCTTTGCTACACCCACAAGATAGTGTATTATTGCATTCCCAGAGAAGGAGAAAGGGATTCCCACCATTAGAACACATGAAACGTTTTTCTCACTACTTTGTCATCCATATAGAACAATGGAGTAGCAGCAAGCACATAGAACTCTTTCCTCTTAAAATCCAGCAGTATAGAAACATTTAAAGGGCTTTATTTTCACACAGTAGCCCAGAGAAACTTTATTTTTAAGCAGTCGGACATGTAATTAAAAGACGTAGAATACAGGGTCCAAAGCCATCAAACTAAAAATATTCTCCTCCCTGTTCAGAAGGCAAACAGGAAAGAAGTGACTATGCTGCAAGCGCAATATCTCAGTCTAGGCAAAGCACCATCCCTAGCCAATTGCAGGAGATGTTTCTAATGAGAAGGTGATATGAAATTATGTTGGAAGGCAGGTTTGGAGAAGTGAATCTCATGTACTTCCTCTCCTGGTGGAGCCACTGTATGCCAGCAAGGTGCGCTCACCTTAAAAACGGAAAATTGTGCATTGCACCGCATTACACATAGTATTGCCAGCAGGTCTAGGGAAGTGATGCTTCCCTATGAGCATCAAGAACACCTGGCCACAGTGAGGGTGACCATGCACTGGCAGAAGTTGCCCAGAGAGGTGATAAAGTCTTCATCCTTGGAGAAATTAAAAAGCTGTCTGGACAAAGTTTTGGGAGAAAAGCTCTAGGTGACCCACATGAGCTAGGGGATTTGACCAGATGTTCCCTTCCAAACCAAACTTTTGTAATGCTGTGCTGTATGTGCTATTCTTTGATACATTCTCCAAACAGTATCACTCTTTAGGACCTGGGCGTGGACCTGAGCCTCTGGATTGTCTGGCATGCTGCTAGAATGTGTTAAGTGACGAGTAAAAGGTATGCATATAAATATACATACTTCCTTATTTGTATGTGTATACATACATACACAAAGACTTGACTGCAGCATAAATAGCTGAAGAAAATTTTTAAGCATTCAATGCCAATGTCTCAGCAGAGGAAAGATTTCTTTTCCTCACCATACTTTTCATACAAGCACTAGTCCCACTGCTCCAGATTTCTGAATCTTTAGGAAGATTTAAGAAATCGTTGGCAAATCTTGCCCCATGGAGATCTCTCCCAGCACCTCATGTAGTGCATGTAGAGTTAAAGTTGGGCAGTACAGAGACAGAGCAGCTTGGTGAGAAGTTATAAGAAAATACTGCTGTAGTAAGGGTGATGCCTATTAAATTCAAAGAACGAACTTCAGCTTTCTTCAGCCTAATTGTCTGGTTAGGAACTCATTACAGTCTCTAGTACTATCTTTAAAGTTCATTTACAAATTGCATCAGCAATTTAATTAACAAATAAAAAAACTTCATGAAAATGCTTTCTGATACAAAGTAATGGCTTTAGCCTGACAGAGAACATAAACACTCATGTCTTAATCAGTTAAAAGATGAGCAGGCTCTACTTTAAAAGGAAGGCAGCCTTTTCAATATTATGCGGGGAATTTGTTTTTGTACTCCAATATTGCTCTGTTCCAAATAAAACGAGACATAAATATTTCTTTGTGTGATCTGTCTTCTGATATCCTCTGCTATAAACTCCTTCTTTATGGAGTCCCTGATCCTTATCTTTTTCCCTCTTCTACAAATCACATTAACTAATCTGATTAGTGCCTTCCCCATCTCAGCACAGTCTTCCTGAAAGATCAAAACCAGACTAGTACCATGCTCTCAGGATGAGAGGGACAGAGCTTTTCAAAGAAGTCTGTTCCCACGCAAAAGGACAATTTAATCACTCTACAGCAAATTGCCTCAAGATGCAAAAAAGAAGAGAATAGATTTGAGGGTCTCATTTTACCAAAACCAGAGGCAAGGAATTACAGTATGGCCTACACTTTAGAAACAAAATGTGGTACAATAGCACAATTTGGCTATCCCACCAGGTATTGGATACTGTATTTCACTGAGATGTAATAGAGAAATTATTTCAACACCTGCAAAATTCGAGTCCTGACATTTGGCTCACCTACCTTATGTGTCCACTGTCTTGTCTAGAAAAGCCTTCTCCCATATAGCTTGTGGAAGAGCATTGTATGTCACAGTTATTAAAAGTAAGCAAGCCACATTACAGTCGTTCCAGATGACACAGTACATAAAGAGGCAAATAAATAAAAGTCACTGTGCCCTACCATTCTCTTTCCTAGGTAATGAAATGAAGGAGGAAAAAAAAGTGCTGTCTGGCTAGAGAACTCCTATTCAGAACAACCTGTTAACACGAGTAAAAGCTGAATGACTCAGGTACAGAATTCATGGGAGGAGGATTTAAAAATACTTCTGTGAGTACACACACAGAGTACTGTTTTCATTTCACAGAGTAATGTTTTCATTTAGAAATGTTAGAGTTTATTAAAATCTTGCTCACATGTCAAAGAATACAGGAAGTACCACAGAAATAGGAGTAATGCAACACTGATCTTTTTAAAGCAGACTGGCAAAGTAACATATTGTGCCACAGGATGGGCTTTTTAACTGAAATGCATAGCTTGCGTAAGAAGAAATTACTCTACACGCTGCATTTGTGAGAAAATGTATTAACATGCCAAAGAACATATTTATGCAACACTGAGTTGCCTCAAACCAGTGAAACAGAGTTTTGTTGATTTCCTAATGAGATTTCCACCAATGTTCAAAGAGAGCCAGAAATCCCACAGATTTACAAAGCCTTTGGAGAAACAGATAAGTTCTGAAAACAAGCACAGCAGACTTTCTCCTCCACTTCTCAAAAAGCCCCACCAAAGCCAACAGGTGACCTGTGTTAAGTCAGGTAACCTCAGCTGTGTGCTCAGCTGTTTCTATGGCAAGGTAAATGTTTCCTGGGATGCATAAGATGAAGAAAAACTTGAGCAGAGATAACAGCAGAGTATCACCGACTGATGGGTAGAGAGACAAATGTTTCCTGGTGGAGGGTAAACAAATTAGAGGGGGCTTGGTCATTTGTTTAGAAGAAATTGAATAAGGGGATGCCTGCTGAGAAAAAAAAGTAAAAAAAAAAATCAATATAAGTAGTTTGGATTTAGGAAGGGACATGAATGCAGGTCAAAAAAACAGAGGGAGAATGGGAAGTGATCCTTTTGGGTTACAAGGCAAAAGTGAGGCTTCAAAAAGTTCAAATATGCATCTGAACTTTGGAAGCCTTACAATTAAGGAGTCAGACTTGGAAATCCTTCGATGTTTACCCTGCAGAACTTCCAGCTGGGCGGAGAAGGACCCAGAGACTCAGCATATGAGCAGCTCCCTTTCCTGAACCCTCACAAGATAAGAGCCTGACTCACACAGCAGCAGAAGAGCAAAACCTCCTCATTTTGGCAGGTGTTGTTGCCAGGCAACAGATCCATTAAGTAGCACAAGCTCAGGGATGCTGATTAACCCATTAGCTTCTCAATTAGAACACTAATTCGGGCACTGGCAGGTTTAAGAACCCCTCAGGGTGCTTCTCTGCACCAGCGTGACATCCCACCCCGGCACTGCCCAGTGCCAGCAAGCCCTGCCATGGGGCCAGTGGACAAGGTTTTGCCTGAGAGCACTCCACCACAGCAGAAGCTTGTGTGTCTTTCAAAACTGGGAAACAAAAGAAGAAGGAAGGAATAATAACAGTGATGAAGGAATGTGAATTATTCATAAGAAATTAATGCAAGCCACCAGGGGTGAGCATGGAGAGAGTTTTGTTGTGCTCATAGGATGGGTTGCTGCTCAGCTGCACTTTCATGGAATCTCATCCGTACTGTTCACAGGATGACAATTTTACATCATAAGAGGTCCCCTGATGGCATGTATTAATTTATAATTGAGGCAAAAGGAAGGGAGTATTTTGGTGTATCACGCTAGTAAAACACACAAACTACTCCCTCAAGGCACATATATGCATGCATTAAAACATTAGCAATGGCACTAGAGTTAATAAGAGCTATGACATACAACACAACTGTTCACACACACTTCATGGCAACCCAAAGCCAATGCTTGGTGCTCACACTGTTCTGAAGTGGGGTCGTGCAGCTCAGTGGCAAATAGAGGAAAAACAAATTATTGGAGGCCTGGCACATGCTTTAAAAAACAAACAACAAAAAAAAGGTGAACATAAGGTCACAGAGGGTCCTTCTGAAAGGATACAACAGAGTATCCTTTCAGAAGGAAAACATTCTGTGTAAGAAGGGCTGTGTATCTTTTAGGTGTATTTATCAACATATTCATTGCATTAGTCAACAGGGATGAAAATATTTAAGCATGGAGAACTGTAAATGTGCACTATTGGGATAATGCAAGAGTATGGCTGAAAACTAGTTCTATTAATTTTTTCCAAGAGTCTATTATTACATTCTTCTGTTCCTTCAAATTGAACTCATTTTTTATTATGTTTAACTTAATGCAAAGTATCTGTTAGAGTTCAGGTTTCCTCCCTGTCCCTCCTCCTCCTGCTGTATAGAATAGTAACAAAAAACAAATATCTGCAAAATTGAAGATAACAGAGAAATTGAAATTACACTCTGACATGGATAATCTCAGGAAAAAAGAAAAAAATGCCAGCACCTGTAGTCTATCAATTGTTAAGTATTCTTGGATACTGTTGTGTTTCAGAAAGCACCCCAGAGAATTACTGCATTGTGCTATAACAAGGAAAAAATGAAAAAACCTTTTAATTAAAATCAAGAAAAAACTAAACCATAGATGACATTAAATCCTTTGGAACATTTACATTTATTTTTACCACTTGTTTTGCAATTGGCAAATCTCATTTATTGCTACCTTGACAAAATTTATGTGGTTTGTAGATAGGAAAAAAGAGAGGAATATTGCTGGTTTGGAAGTAAAATAAGCTATCTGCTGTCACACCACATTGTAGCACTAGAACACAGTTTTAGCTTGGGCAAGGGGGCTGATCTTTTTAGAGGTACTTTTAGACATTTTCTTTCTGCATTTTATTTCAATCCTAATTGGCTTTTTCCCCTCCTAAAATTTTGTCACCCATTCTTTTCAGCTTAAAGCAGTGGGTGGTTGTTGTGAAGATAGTCAGCCGTGAGACACAGCAGAAGATCTTCACAGACATATAAGTTGAAATTTTATGAGATGTCACCCTTTCAGTCCCACTGGGATCTAAAGGCATTTTGTTTTCATCTGACATACAGAAAAATGAGTACATTTTCCTGAGAAGAAAGTACTTTATCTCGTCTTTTTTTTTTTATTTTTTTTCGTGATATCATTATACAATGGCAAATGGCAAGTGATACACTTATTAAATTCTAGTTTGGCACAGAGCAACCAAAAGAGAATGAAACATTTTCATGTCCTCCACTGGGGAATACTTTTCTATCTGTTCCCTACCAGTGTTAGAGCTTGAAATAGCTGGAAGAGAATAGATCAGTTTTCTTCTATGAAGTTTTATTCAAGTTTTATTACCTCCATAGTCCACAGAGGCCAGTTCCATCATCTTAAGTACAACCCTTAGAGACCTGCAAGAATTAATTCTGCCTATTTACTACATTTTATCTATATGACATACTTTTACATTTATTTGAGACTGAGCACCAGAAGTACGCAAGAATTATATGTTTTAAAATTAACTTTAGCTTATGATTTGCTGTAGCATCAGAGTGAAATAAAAAGATAATTTATACATGTATAAAAAGACCATACCATTATTTTTGTGATAACATTTTACATATGAAAAGCTCAGAAAAGTCCTTGCAGTTAAAGACATCCACATCACCAGCACAGAAATCTGACCTTCACTACTTAATGCCTATATCTTTATTGCCTGAATGGCAGAAACATTCCCACTACTGTTGAAGAAAGTTACTGGAGAATGTTTCTTTACTTAGAAAAGTTTAGAATTTACTGTCATAGATCCAAAATGTATTTCTCCTTATTTATAAATGATAAAATAACTCAGAATCAAATAGCGATTTTTAAAAAAAATTTTTGTTATAAGCATATCCAAAGGAACATTTGACAAATTGTTTAATATCTCTCCACAATTTATTTGGACAATCAAAAAAGAGAAAAATGACTGCTTCTTGATTTTGTCTTCTGACATAAATCAAGTCCAAAATAAATGGAGGCTGTGGGATTTGAGATTATAAGGGGGCTCTGTATATGTGTAATCTCTCCCGTACAAGAAGAAAGTCGATTAAGAAGTAATTCTTAAAATGGATAAAATGGGAGGTATTAATGTAGGGACTGCAGAAGAAAAGAAAGTGCATTTCTGAACTATGTCCCAGTGCTTTGTCCTATCAGCAATGGCCCTAATATCAATATCAGCTCCAATAATAACTATTGGCTTATTGGTTTAAGCTTAAAGTAAGTAGAAAATCTTAAAAAAAAAAAAAAAGTATCTACATGGCACTCAAATTACAAATATTTCTAATGATGACATGCTTGACATATAAAATTGTTTTCCTGTACAGTGCAAGGGCTTTAAATATGCCAGTTCTTCAGGTGCTCATGAATGAATGAACCAAAGCAAAGCAGATGGAACTGTTCAAATCTAGTAGAAGTGGACTCCAAACCTATAGGCAGACTGGAGAGGACTGCTGTTCAATTTTAAAATTTGAGAAAGTTGGCAGCGTAGGGGAGCACTATCAAATGCTTACACTTGAAGTAAAAAAACTGCTTAGCTTTACATCAATAACAAAATGACTTTTTACTGTTTGTGAAACATGCCTGTTTGCATGAAAAATACACTTCTGAAACTGAATTACATCAGACTTTTCAACACTTAATTTTTAATGGTTACTGCATACAACATTATAGAAGTTGGCAGAACAATTAAAAGCAAGGTCACAAAACAGTATCACAAAATTGTTCTCAGTTAGCTGACTGGCTTGAGGCTTGATATCTAGCATTGACCAAAACTACACCTATTCAACTCTAAAAAAATCTCCTAGGAAACCTGGGATTACAAGTCAAACCGGTAAACACTGGTGGCCTAATTTTTCATATATGGTGATTATTTATTTAGTACACTTACCATATTTCTTTCAGTATTTCTTTGAAATGAAACTTTGTCCACTGATATTGGCATCACACATGATTGTGATGGATGGGATTTTGATTTCTCTCTTTTGGAAAAGCTGTGAAAACAGAGATCAGTCACCGCTAACAAAAATCCTAAAACAGTACTGTAATTTTGCATTGAACTTACCCAAGCCTAGCAATTTTGCAGTTTTGTTCTTTTTACTCTCATTCATATCACTAGCTTGTTTTTTTTAGTTAGTGACACCTAAGTCAGACAGCAATGCTGTAAAATACTCTAGAAAACAAAACAAACAGTAAACTGTCATCATGGGCAAAAAATTCAAAGCACTTTTAGTAATCTATGAAAATAAGAATTCAAGTATTTGTCAGAGAAATGTAGAACTTGGTATTAACTTTATCCTTTTGTAAAGTTCCTAAGCTTTCATGTATTTAGGAAAAAAACCCCAAACAACAAAAACCAAACATTTAACACTGCTCTGCAAATTTCACTACTAAATCACAGAACCACAAAATCACAGGAACATTTCAGTTGGAAAAGACCTCCAAAATCATCAAGTCCAACCCTTGACCCATCACTACCATGACAACTAAACCATAGTACTAAGTGTCGCATCCAGTGACTTCTCAAACACCTCAAGGGATGGTGACTCCATGACCTTCCTGGGCAGCCCATTCCAAGGTTTAACAACCCTTTCCACTAAGAGATTCTTCCTAATGGCCAGCCTGAACATCCCCTGGTGCAGCTTGAGGCCATATCCTCTTGTCTTTTTGTTCATTGCCTGGGAGATTCCAACTCCCACCTGGCTACAACCTCATTTCAGGCAGTGGTAAAGAGTGATAAGGTTCCCTTGTGAGCTTCCTTTTCTCCAGGCTAAACACCCTGGAGGCCTCAAGCACTCCTTACAGGACTTGCATTCCAGACCTTTCACCAGTTCTGTTGCCCTTCTCTGGACGTGCTCCAGCCCTTCAATGTCTTTCTTGTAGTGAGAGCCCTAGAATTGGACACAGCATTTGAGGTATGGCCTCAGTGCCCAGCACAGGGAGACAACCTTTTTTCTGGTCCCACTTGGTCACATTATTGGTGATAAGGTTAGGATGCCGTTGGTCTTCCTGGCTCACAGAGGCTCATATTTGCCCAATAGCCTCTAAGGAGGAATTCAGGGACCAGCTGCCAACTGGATTTAGCTCCATTCACCACAAGTCTCTGGGTCTGGTCATCCAGCCATCCAGCCAGTTTTTTACACATCAAACATCCACCCATCCAAGCCAGTAGTGGGCAGTTGATATAACTCTTATTCTTTCTAGGTAACAGGTAATTTTCCTGCTCTAGGTATAAGCAGGTCAAGTTTTACATGTACAAAGAGGATGGAGAAATAAAACATAATAAAGAGATGGGATGGACAGAAGAACATACCATTCTTTTACTAGCACTTTCTAGGCTTCAAAGCTGAGTGCTGAATACCTTCCACCCACTTACTGGTGTCTGACATCCACATCACCTCTGAATCTATTCCAAAGCATGAGATCAGGGCACTGAATAACAAACCCTGGACACAGCACATCTTTGAAGTTTTCACTGATCATTGAACTCCATTTGACTCTGAATGGACCTACTTTGAACACTCAAATCTCCTTTGTCCCCATTTTGTGTGGGTTAAGTTTTCATTTTCAACTCCCTCCTAAGTTCTTTGTTCCCAGGTCTATAATTTCTCACTTGAACCAAAAAGTCTTCTTTGTTCACTCATGCTCCTGTGACAGCCATGGACACTCTGCTTTTCTGGCTGACAGCCACAAAATTTGCAACACATAAGTACAGCTCTTGTAATTTTTGTTCTTGTCATTTTCTTCATCTCTCTAGCAATTTAATACACTAGGGACAAACCTAAGGCAATTTATTCTTGCTTCCCTCCTGTCTGCCAAAAATAAGCTTTTCTGTTTCTCACATAAAAATATCATCTGTACTTGAGATAACTTCTGAAAATTCTTCTTCAGACACATAAAACTGATCAGCTACAACAGCAACTAGGGGAGATAATAAAGAGAACCAGCAGCTTCTCTGAGTGTCGCAGTACTGCTTGTACCCTGAATTGAGAAGGCACACTATTGAACATAGTAAAAACTAAGAATGACTTGGGTTTCACACGATGTGCATGGTCTGGAGCCTGTGTTTATTCTCCTTACTTCTGTATTTACATCCACTATTCTCAGCTCAAAATTGTAGACAACTCTTGTAAATGAATAATGTCTCAGGGCATCTGCAACACCTAATTATTCTTTGACCCTTTTAACAAAATTCAGGTTGGTTTGCTTGTTTGGTTTTTTTTTTTTTTTGAAAAAAAGCAGCAGAGGAACATTAAGTTTTATCATACATTTCTTCTGCTCTCTATTGTATGCACACACCAGAGATTAATGGTGAAATAGCACTAAACTACTTTTATTTTTTAAAGGCTATCTCTTTTTTTCAATCTTAGGTCATGTTCAGTAGCTGTTCCTTGTTTTTTTCTTTTTCCTCAGAAACTCAGTGTTTCCTCAGAAAAAGTGTTTTCCTGTGTTTTCAGCTTTAAAAAAAAACAAACCAAAAACTCCTCTCTATTCAAGTTTGAAGCACACCTCTTTGAAATGTCAAAAGATGCAAATTGGCCAGAGTTCTTCTGAGTCTGTGATACTTGGACAGGGGAAACTGTTACAGTTGCTCTTGAAATATCTTTCCTCATGTCCCATGACCACTCACAGACTTCAAAAAATCTAGGCTTTCACATACACACAAACCAAATACAGTGAGAGCAAAGTATAAATAAGCACCACACACTGGTTGGTGTTTTTATTTTGTTATCAAAGAAAATTATTATGCCAAAATTCAGCTGGTTTTACCCAGACTAGCATTTTTAGGGTGAGGAAAGAGGGGAGAGAATATGTTAAAAAAGCTAATGAATCTTTGGAATGGAAAATAAAAAATTAATTTTCTACTGAAAACCTAAAATCAGAGAAGGATGAAAAAGAGGGAAACTCTGTAAAAGCACATTCTTTCTCTAAAAATATGTTTTGACAGAGAAACTCTTTAATCATTTAGAAGTTATGTTCAGCCAGTTAAAATGCAGCTAAAACACTCTGAGAAGTCCTCTGGATCATTTTTCTTTGTGACCCAGGCTCAAATCTCTTCACAGAGAGTAAGTAGCAGTAACATGAATAATTTAAAAGCATCAAGGAATGGAAAAGAAGGACACACAGAGACTTCACTTTTGGTACCAAGAGTTGTATTCATAAATCTTTGCTGCTTTACAAATATGGTTCATACCTAGATCAAAACAGGTTGCCAGATCTTGGCCCCGATTAGCTTTACCTTGCATTTGCCCAATTTTTTCAGTTTGTAGTAATTACAGACAGCTCTTTAAGAAAAAAATTCTGCTGTCTTGTTATAGCCTTTGATTTTGACCGTCACAAGCATAATTTACACATTTACCAGGTCACCTAACCTGTACCTGTGCTTGCTACACCCTAATAATCTGTTTCCTTTTTCTCGAGTGGCTTACAGACCAACACCCCAAAATCCCTTTATCTTTCATGACGTCTTCCTCCTGGCTGAAATGTCACTTTTTCTCCTGTTTTCTGAAAAGCATGAGTTTAGGAGGGCTCTTCCTCTCCCCAGCCATTTTTAGTGATTTCTGTTCTCACGTCCTGACACACAGCTCATTAGCGTGTGGTGTATGTCCAGTTTCCACATTGGTTGGCTGTCACAGAAGGAAATGGATAGTTAATTCCAAAGAGCAGATACTTCTCATTCTCTTCCTTTAATCAAAGTGTAACCTCAGTCATTGTCATTTTCATAAGACTCAGATTCACTCTCAGTTATGCTAACAACAAAGTTAAGCTAATACTAACTCAGTTAAAGGTGCACATTTTCTGTCTGTTGTGATATTTTTCAAACACTGCAGAAACCATTCTCTTGCTCAAAGTTAGACACATGCTTTGAATGTCCACATAAGTGCTTGAGCATTGTACATCCTCAGTGGTAAACCTGGACTGCATATTTCAAGGCTGAATTGCTGCAGAACATGCAGCATACATCAAACAGTCATTGTTCCACAGAGCCTGACCCAGAAGCATCTGCAGATAAGGCACTTATAAAAAGGTGATCTGCCTGTGTACTCTCATCACCTAGGATGAGAGAAAAAGTCTTGAAAAGTGTTTCGGTTTGGAATCTCTTAGTTGCCTTATCTCATGAGCTGCTGTATTTAACCTGGTAAATATTTTAAACCAATATTTTCCCAAAGAGATATTAGGTTTCACCACTCTCTTGCAGATGTCTATGACAAGCACAAAAATGCAATGCAGGCAAAATTCAGGCAGTAGGTTCTGGTACATGCAGAATGAGAAAAATTAAACAAAATTTGCAAGAGAGAAGAAAAGCTAATTATGTCCAGGAATAGAGTTAAATTTTGTAAACACAAATACATGATGGCCTTAAGACTACAGAGAGGCTAAGATCAAGAAAACTACAAAGAGCAGACAAAGAAATCATAATGTCATATATGTCAGATTTTTATTGTATCATTTATTGTGATTGCTCCAATACTTCTCTGAAATTACCAATCAACACTTTATTTAACACAATTTCCACTGAAAAGGTGGTTGACAAAGCAGCATCAAAGTTCTGGGATCACCATTCCACCAAAGCTATTATTCTATTTAAAGGGATCTGCACATATGGAATGGTGTACATTATAGATTATGTCTGGATGCAGTTTTGTTGATACATTGGAAAGCTATAAATGAACAACAAAAGTAAAACATATCAAAATATATGCCCAAGATGAAAATTCTCAATAACTGTAGAGGTTGATTAGAAAATAAGGGGCAGGTAACAGAAGAAGGAAACCAAGGAGACAATAGACATAATGCTGTCTTCTCCAAAAAGGAAACTGGTGATTCACAAGTGGACTTGGTAGAAACACCCTCTTGCATCTGTACATCATTACTTGTTCCTGATGATGGGCATACACCTTCAGCAAAAGAAACTGTCTCTGTCTCTTGAGCTTGTGCTTACAGTGTTCCAGTCATCCAGGCAGAGGTGAAAGGCAGAGGTACAAGCCATCTTCAGGGGTGAGTGGGTAACTTTAAAAAGAACAGACTCAATCTAGGGAAAAAATTCAGAACTAGACTTATTGAGCCCTACTTGTCAAAAATCAGTGAATATATTTAGCTGAGTCAGAATTTATTTTATATATTCCCAGAGACAAGAACAGTAGGGGATCTAACAAAAGAGAGGGGGAAGATCCTACAAATTTAATATTGAGGTACTGTCTTTCAAAGAAAGTTTCTTCAACCTGTATTTCTTTGTGCTTCTCTTCGAACAGTATCTTCACAGCTAAATCTTATCCCCCTATTAATGAGGCGCTACTTATGTGGATTGAACTTAAATATGTAGGATAATTATATAACCAGAAGCTTGTTTTATGTCAGAAAAAGGACAAATTCAACTAGTGTCAATAAATGCTCATCACTCTTGTGCAAAATTGCAATGTGAAACTGAATGTTAATATAAAGCATGTGTTGAAATGCAATACAGTTTTTTCCTAGATCTTCATGAAGTGCAGAACTGTTTATACATATTAATAGATGCAAGAATATGAATAGTTTGATGGAATTGTCATCCACTTCATAGAGGAAATGCTGGAAAAACATCAAAACAGCATGCAAACTCGACGACCTATTTTTAAAATACTCTAAATAAACTAGATTAGTAAGTAGGAATGAACGGAGTTTGAGTTTCCAGCTCTCTTGCTTTCTTCTGATGTATCGATGTACTAAGCTATATAAGACCTTTCCATAAGCTGGAAAGGGCTTATACAGCTTTGGCATTGAATGTTTTTTTAATTTGTTTCCCACAGTTTGATTACAGGTGTATTGACTGCAAGGTTCTCCTTTAACAGTTCAATACTCCTGGTATATTTCAGTTACTTAGACACTTCACATACATGGAATATGAATGTTTTCATGTAATCATATATTTATAAGCCAAAATTATAGTTACTTCAACTGATGGCAGGGAAAAGAAAGCTAAAACCCCCTTCAATTATTGAATAAACTCACAATGGCTAATACCTGAGTGTGGCCTTTCAGAGGGACCTGACTTTGGAGAGGTGAACCTTCTGAAATCCAACAAGGACAAATGCAGGGTTTGGCACCTGGGGAGGAACAAGCCCAGGCGCTGGTACAGGCTGGGGGTGACCTGCTGGAGACCAGCTCTGTGCAGAAGGACCCAGGGGTCTGTGAGCCAGCAGTGTGTCCTTGTAGCCAAGCAGGCCCATGGTATCCTGGACTGTATTTGTAAGGATGTTGCCAGCAGGCCAAGGGAGGTGATCCTGCACCTCAGCACTGGTGAAGCCTCACGAGGAATGCTGCGTCCAGTTCTGGGCTCCTCAGCACACAACAGGCATGGAGCTCCTGGAGCAGGTCCCACAGGGAGTTACTAATTTGATCAAGAGTCCAGAACGTCTCTCTCACGAGGATAAGCTGAGGAAGCTCGGCCTGTTGAGCCTCGAGAAGAGACAACCAACATGGGCCTGTGAGTCTATGATCTCTATGAGTATCTGAAGGGAGGGTGGATGGATACAGGCTCTTCGCAGTGGTGCCACGCAAGGACAAGGGGCAATGGGCAGATATTGATGCACAGGAAGTTCCACCTGAAGATGAGGAAGAACTTCCTCCCTGTGAGAATGACCAAGCACTGGAACAGATTGCCCAGAAAGGCTGTGGAGTCTCCCTCACTGGAGATATTCAAGAACCACCCGGACACAATCCCATGCCTTGTGCTCTGGGAGGGTCTTGGTGGACCAGATGGTTGGGCCAGAAGGGACCCTGTGGTCCCTTCTAACCTGACCAATTCTGTGATTCTGTGAACCCAGAAAAATCTCAAGAGAACTGAATAATTTACAGGTCAGTATTTTAAAAACATATCCAAACAAATTTTTAGTAGATTAGCACAGAGTGACTACAATATTGATCTTATTTGTTGGTGCCAGATTTCTCTGCTATGTGTTCAAGAATGTGCTACCTCTAACTGCTTATCTCAGCAGAATTATTGTTTAACACTGCAGGTTATTGAAGAAGGTTAGCTACAAATTTAGAGGTCTGTTAAGTCCACAATTTCTGGGGAATGCATGAATGAACATATCGAAAAGGTGTGAAAGTTTTTTGAAATCATTTAACAGAAGAGTTTTTTCCTTTGGCGACACACTTTGTTAGTAGCAAGTGTGTAGGGTTTGTTTTCTGAAAGAAATTTAACCAGTCCTGATGAAAAATGATTCACAAATACATGTTTTTCCTTGATATTTATTTAAGCTAAACACTAGTGGTTTGCAATTTTTTCTCTTTTTCATCAGCATCAGTGAGCTCCTCCACGTATTCTTGGTGACTAGTACTCCGCATACAATACATTTGCACAAAGAAAACTACAATTACTTCAAGCACAGTCTTCATACTGTCACAAACAGTATCTTTGGCTACTTGTAAAATAGCAATTTTTTACAAGTGTTCACAATGTTAAGACCTTTGCAGAGGACAAAAAACTTGGAACATGTCAAAATTCAACTGATGTTATCTGCGGGATCATAGTTCCCCCAGAAATTAAGAGCTATAAGCAAAAGATAAAGCATTAAAATAATAAAAAAGGTCCTTAAAGAGTCTGAAAACACTTAAAATTGATTCTGCTAGATCCTATCATTAAATATCACCACACTGCATCAGCACTTACCAGAAAACACAGTCTAATAAAACATATCACCATATAAAAACCATGCATAACCCAAACCCAAGTTATAACCCATTTAGCTCTGCTTTATCAGCTATATTTCACACATAGTGTGTAAAACCTACAATTAATGCATATCAGGAACTATATCAAAAATAATTTTTTAGATTCAAGTTATTTAGCTTTTTTACATTTCATTTCTCTCAAACAGAATTGTATAATGGTCAGAACTGTTCCTCCTAAGCAGCTGCAAAGCCTCTAAAGTCAGCAAAACGTCCTTCAGGTAATACACTGCAAACCTAGTAGTGATCTTTGAAATTACTCATAGAATTCAGTTCTAAAGGACTGTTATTTCTGGCTATTCCACCTACTGGGAAAACATGTCATTTCTGCTGCATTACACTAGAAATACTGAATGCTTAGTCATTGTTCCTGTCTGCGTGCCTCTACCTATGATTCATTAAAAAAGTGAATGTTTCAATTTTCCTAAATTTTAATTACAAGTGTGCATGTGCTGTGATGTAACACACAAACCAGAAAAAAAAAAAAAAATTAAAAATATACAGTCCAAGCAATGAACATTGAACACTGCCAGTGTGATGAATCTTAAAATCACCCACTGTATTCTGGTTTTGTAAACACAGATGAGGGCATTTAATGTAACCAAAGACATAAAAAATCAACACATTATGCAAATTCAATAACAAATGTAAAATGATAAATTAGCAAGCAACTATTCAATTATTGCTGTGACTAATTCCTGTAGACAGTGCCACAGTAAATGAACCTGAACTTGTTCTGGTTGACTGCAGTGTTCTGTTGAAACATTTCCATTTGGTTTGTTTGCCGTTTATGTAGATCAGTGAAGTAGATAGCATCTGTTTAATGAGCTCCCACTTCATTACAGAGCTGCACTACTTACTGAGTCATTCTTCTTAAGCATGCAGTCTGCATAATCTGGTGTTGTTTTAAAGCAAATACTAATTTATGATTACCTGTTACATTAGGCCACTGAAAATTGTACTTACAGTGGCTTGCATGAGCAGAATACTGATGGCCTTATTACGGATTGTAGTGATGTTTAATGCTTGCAGTCTATGAACATAAATTCCCATCTCAAGCATATTGGCTGAACAATGCAGACAGTGTAAAAAAGAAAAGGGATAAAATACATTCACTTGCAAAGCACACAAATTACATTTTCCATGGCTATCAAAAACAGAAATGTAGGGGATAACCAGAAACATTTCAGTGATACTATGCTGCCAATATAGATAGTTGAATCATAACAAAATTATTCATCAAAACATCATGATTGTTATGTAATTGATATCACAATGATGGGTAACCAGATATTTTACTGAATAAAAAGATTACAAACTCTTCAAAAATATTACAGATATAACTGGTAATCTCCAGATAATGTAAAACCTGCAGATTACAGCTGTAAATATGAACAAAGAGATGATAAATAAAACTTGTCTTATAGCTCCGACCCAGCCAAATTGCACCTTCAGATCAGATCCATAGAACTAGAATAGGCATCACCATGCAACAGACAATTTACTTCAGAAAATCCACTGGATATCTTTTCCAACATTTAAGCCACAAAAGTTTCCCCATACATTTAAAACACTCATGTTCCATAACACACAGCAAGGCAGTAAATAATTATATAGTCCTGTACTCTGCTCACACAGTCCCTACAACTCTGACTTGAGAGATAATTCTGTCCTAAATCACTAAATTTTTTAAAGACTCTGTGTCAGTGCTTGTCTGCTCAGAATAACTAGCTCTGGAGTGTATGAAAGCAATTGCTATTATTAGAGAGAAGGAAGAAGTCCAAGTGATGTGCAGATCACCCATTAATACTGGCCACATCCTGCCTAATCTTTCTTTTACAAGGAAATGTTGAAAACAAGCATTGCCCTAAACTTCAGACAAGAAACTTAACCAAGAATGTCCTGGAGCAAAAATTGAGAAATTTAGACTCTCTTAGATAGGATTAAGCTGCTTAACCATACAGGCATGAAATCCCAGTAGGGAAAGGTCCTTCTGGACAAAATAGCAACCAAAAAGCAAAACAGAAGCAATACTGTAAAAACATTCAGCTGAAAGTATCTACTGTGTCTTATACAAAATACATACTTGAAAGCTTATGAAAACAAAACCAATTCAAATTAGTCACATAGCAAATGAATCAGACTAGACAAAACAAAAAGCACCAAAAAATCCTTCCAGAAAAATGCATAAGAAATTATATATTAGAAATAAAAGAGTCCATAGGACAATGACAGATTTCAGAAGCTTACAAAGAGGAAAGGCAGCTATAAACAGTGGAAGTGACATTTCAGAAAAGCAAAGATTCCTCAATAACAAAATTCATCACAAATTATGTTAAGCAGATATTTACCCTCTACACTTCTTCCAGTCAATATAGATGAGCTATTATCAAAAGCTGAAGAGTTTACAACATTTGTGTTCCAAGTTCACTCCTTAATTATTAAACTGGTATGCTATTGAGTTCACAATATCACACATAGAAATGTGTAATTCTCTTCTTAAATGTGTGTAATTTTCTACTTATTTCCTTCACAGCAAAGCACAGGGTGAAAAACACATGACAGCAGCCCTCTAAGTTGCAAAAACATGCAAATATTTTCTAATCACTCATGTGAAGTCAGAGGATATAGAAAGACATTAAACTTTTGATCAATAAAAGTGATAGGATAAGCAGTGGGATGGAAGTCCTGCATATATGCAGCACACAGCAGCAACGAGAACAGTGGATACACATCCAGTAAACTACTGTTCCTCTATGAGAACACTAACACCAGACAGGATCAGTGCAGCTGTTCTGTCCCCCTTTACAACACTAGCTCAATGCACACCACTGAGATGTCCCTGCACCACAGTGCACTGCCTGCTTAAGTCTTACATGAGTTCCAGAGGTTCATGTATCACTCAGTTTATCAGGGCTCAGTGGCCCTCTTTACCTCCAAGCTGGTGGCCATGGGCCTCCACCAGGAAATGAGCAATCAAGTGCTGCACCACGGGCAAACCTTTCAACCATAGCAATTAAAGATTTTGTGGAACAAAAAGTCTCAGCATAAAACAAAGGTCTAGAGTTTTCAGCAATGCCTTTGCCCTTTCAACTCAAGCAATAGCAGTTTCGTTATTTTTTTTCCGGAGTGTGAGTAGTTCACTTTGACATAGCCAAGACCCTAGCAGATTCTCTGTGCACTTGAGAAATGAAAAGAAGCACTGAGAACCAGGTCATACCTCTATAAAGCTATACTAAGGGATAAAGGCCCTGACTAGAATGCATTTTTTGTGTCACTGGCTCACAGTTTCTGTTCTCAAACCATGATAAGATGCAAAGCTTTTCGCAAAATTATCCAGCTTGATCTTTTTTTTCTTCACAGAATCCAAGACTTTTTATTTGGACCAAACATTTGTTTTGTCATAACTTTGAAACCACACTTATATTTCTAGTTTTCTTACTTCCATTCTTTGTTTCCTGAGAGGTTTTGATAAACTGCAGCCAGTTATTGTCTGTACAGAAGTTTATATCTGACAATAGAGCACACAGCCAGAACCCAGGTTTAGAATTATTTCTGAATTCTGAGTAAATGAACTCTGAAAATTATGATTAGAAGCAGGAATCAGTTAAAAGACTCATCAGAGCTGAAATTCATAGATATCTGTAGTATTGCTATGTTGCATAAATAAAGTTTGTTAGAGCACAACCGTACACTTGGATGCAATGGATGTCTGGAAGAGAGGAAGATGGACCAGAGACAGGTTTATTTCTAGCTGCCAGCTCTGGAACACATTAAATACTTTTCTGTTATTAACATAGATGAAAGGTAATTAGGGAAGTGTTCAATACAGAACAGCTCCATACAGAAAGAAGACTAGTTAGAAATACTTTTTATGAAGAAGCAAATAATATTTCACATGGTTCTGATCATGCCAAGATCTTTACAGTTAAAATGTTCAGTTAGGGCAGACACCTGAAAAATGAACACTCACTGCAAAGTTGCTCAAGCATTGATAGGAACAAAGGATATGGTCCAATTACCCTTGTGGGCAGCTGGTAGGCTAATGGAAATTACAGATCTTCTGAATTACTCTACTCTACCTATTACTCTACTCAGTAGGTGATAATATTCTTCTTGACCTAAAATGCTGAGCGCATGCCACAGGCATCCCAACATCCAATTTAGCAGCAAACACAAAGAAATACAAAGTTCTGTACATATGGATGTTTTGAAAAATAAACATTTTCAAATTTCAAGCATCAAATATTGAATGTTGCTGACAAAGTCATCAGATAGTTAAAATAAGAAGACAAGGACATTATTTTGAATTGTTGCTGTCGTTTACAAAATATACACATCTACAGAACAAGAGATATTGGTGACATACTTTTAATCTCTTCTCACTTTTCGTATTTTGGTAGGGAAGCATCAAAGTAATGTTAAAAGATCCTTTGGTGTGGACCTGGGGTGATGTTCACAGATGCACAAACATAGTGAGAGCAAAATTTGTTGGTTTTACTGTGCAGACCTACGCCAGGAAAAGGAGAAAGCTGACTTAACTTTTTCCACCATTCAGGGAAGAACTGACTGGAATGGAAGCTAGGTACATCTTTCTGCCTAAGGGAAAACTCTCTTGTAAATAGGGAGGACACCTACATTTTATGGCTTACTCTTTAATTTTCTATAGCCACAAAAGTCTTCATAAACCATGCATAAATTCCTTGTTTTGGTGACCACAACCCTGTAAGTTCTTATAGACAATGGGAAGAAAAATTAATGTAAGACTATTAGTATAAAAGATTCATTTTCCTCTTTTCTTGTCACATCATTCTACTGCGAAACATTACATTAATGATATCTCCAAGTTTAGGAATTCTTTTCCTGGTAGAGAGCTTTAAGTACCCACAAAAGACTATGGATTAATCAGATATAGTGTCTTCAGCCATATCTGCAAACTCCTTTAATACAGAATGAAATTTTCAGACGCTGAGAGGGACAAAAGCCATCTCTGCTTCTAACAAAACACTGTTATTTGGTAATTAATATTCTGTTAATGTAAGGCTGCAGTTGTCATCAATTCCCTCAGCAAGAATCTTTGCAGGTCTCTCATGCTCAGTGGCACTCCTCTGTGTATTACCCGTGTTCCTGATACAACAAATAATCAGATGTCCCTTATTAAGCAAAGCAAGCAAATTAATGTAAGAGACAGATATTTCTAATAATTTATTGTAAACTGTGATAAATTGTTAGTTAAAATAACTTCTATAAAAACAAAACTTAAAAAAGCCTTCGAGGAAGGTGCAGCCTCAGTGTAGGCTTACAAATACACTGAGTTAATACTTCCACTCTGATAGAGTACAAAAGCCTGGAATACTGCTCATTTTGCTTAAAAGAAACTAGCTAACTAACTAGCTAAATAAATAAATAAATAAATCATTAAATAGATAGAGAAATAAATTTGTTTGCCTAAAAAAGTGTTGACTACATTATTCATTTCAGCTGATCCAACAGAACTAGAATTCAGCCTGCAACAAGGTTTGAGAGAGAACAGAAAATGAATAAGCACCAGAAAACCTGAAAACACTGATTTTTTTTTTCAAGAAAACAGTCCAGTATGTATCCAACTATGATGAATCCTCCTGGTAAAATAGGCAAGCCCTAAGAGCTGCAATGCATTTGGCCACTACCTGACAGAGTGCACCAGGTCTAACAAGCTTTCTCAGCAGGAGGTTCAAGCACAGTTTCATCGATTTTCTGAGCATGTAGAACATTTATTTTTGTATTTTATTTTTGTGAAAAAGAGATAATGAATCTATAGGCAAAAGCATGGTTTAAAAAGTGGTGGCTTTTACTTTTCTTCTTTAAATTATGTTTGGTTATTTGCTGCTGTCCTTTAACTATTACTTATGTTGCCAGATTTGGCAATGGAAGGGGACAGAGTTAAAAAGAGTGCCTGGTATGTCTTCTGCTTTCAGGAAAGGCCACTTAGTAAGTACCCAGAGAATAACTGACCTAGC
>VYZP01041997.1:156-55410 GCA_013400635.1 Hypocryptadius cinnamomeus | reverse complement strand
AGCATGGCCTTTGGTTACGTGCCTTCACTTAGCTAGGTTTCAAATCAAACTTTTTATTGCCTCGTATTTCCCTTCTTTCAGATTTGATACTCTGGTTATGACAGCAGGGATTTCCCTCCCTCCTCAGGAGCACAGAGGCTAGAAGTGGCAGAGGTCATGAGAGGAAGTAACATTCTGCCCTGCTGAATTGCACTGATTGTTTTATTGAAATTTCAACAGGGTGTCTTTTCCAGAGATGCTCAGATTCACAGAAAATGAAAATTCCCTACATGTAATCAAACTCAAATTAAAATTCTATTTCAGCCTTCTGTGCTTAGATGCTCAGTATATACATTTCTGCTGCTATTTAACTACAAAATAACTTTATTTGACATGTGACAGAAACATTTCATAAACTGATGTTTTCTTTAATCAACAGTTAAAGTTTTTCAGTGAGTTCACTGATGGCACAAAGTCAAGTAGACAGAGCACATAAATAAAATAGGCAAATGTTCCTGTTAGCTTTAAACAGGTATTTAAGACAGGATTTGACATTTGACTCATTTTCAAAATGAATAAAGTACAAGAGGTTTAAAAATAAAGAATGACCCTGGAATTTCCCTTCTTGGGCTGTTTTTCAAATACATTTTTAAATCAACTTTTATTTCTTCTGTGTTCTGTGATTGGCACACTTGTCCTTTTAATTTACTACCTTCTTCACTGCTTGTAGTGGAAAATTGGAGTAATCGTTATGAATAATTTGAAGGCAGATGCTTGCCAAAACCTAGAAAAAGGAAAAGAAAGTAGTAGGTAGTAGTAGGTTTTTCCCCTTGGGTCACTCTGCATCTCAATTTATTTATCTGCTTTTAAAATAAAAGTTTTTCTTAATGTTCATGGATAAGACTGAGCATTTGTTTCAGTGATTTGTAGTTAACAATAATAGAAATCTATTTTGATGTTGCATAATGTTTTTGTTAAGTGTGTTAGTGTAAGAAGAGAAAATTTCATTTTCTTTTAGTCTGTAAAAATACTATAGAGTTATAAATAAAGATAGCAAAGTCTACTGTTTTTCATTTAAGGCTTTTATTTTACTTAGCCTTACACTTGTTCATGTGGCAGGAGAGTTTGGACCACACTTTTTCTAAACTGACAACTAATTCTGGGTATGACTAGAAGGGTTTATGCCAAACTGAGATGTATTAAATTTGAAAAGGGGAACACTCTGCAAGTCCACACCCTTGAAACCTTTAGTGTAAGTAGTTTTGCTGAAGTCAGGCAGCAAATCAGTAGCAAAGTTTTTAAGTAGATCCAATGCCAATGTATTGCACTCCACTGCCTCAGGCTTGCCATTTCCACAATAGGAAATGTGAATGCCAAAAAATAAGTCCTTTATTGTATGCATTGATTAAATATCTGAGTCTAGATCTAGATCAACAGATTTTAAAGCCTTGAAAGAGCAATGGTTTTGATCTGCACAGCACCTAATAATATTTTTATATACAACAGGTGTTTGAAATGGATATTGCCAAACAGTTGCAAGCTTATGAAGTTGAATATCATGTGCTTCAGGATGAGCTTATAGATTCATCTTTGAATGACAATCAGAGACTGGATAAATTAGAAAAGGCAAACAGCAGCTTGCGCAAACAAAACTTTGATCTCCTGGAAGAACTGCAGGTACAATTTATATATCATATATGATTAGCATTCTAGTTTTCTAATTTATGCACCTTTTCAGAAGAGGCTGTCCTATAGCACATCAAAGGAGGGGTTGGTGTTTGGTCTAGTGAATTTAGAATGTAGCCACTTAAAAGTTTTATTTAGATTAGCCCTTAAAGTTTACACGCAGAAGAAATTTTGAGCGTGGGGTGGTTAGAGCATATACTTGGAGTTAGTGAAAAGTTGATTCAACACATTGCCACTTCTTTTGTAATTAAAATCATATCTGTAGAAAATAACTAAAAATAAAGTGCTTTTTCAACTTCATTTTTATATTTTCTGTCACTGCTTTATTACAGCAGGGATACTACTCTGTCAAAAATGGGTAAACTAATTGCAATGTCACAATTTAGGCATACATTAGAGAAAGGATACATTGTCTATAAAGGCATACTTTCTATTGCAATTTTTTTAGCTGTTATCCAGATTGTTTAAACATTACGTGAAATTATAATTTCTAATATATATAGTCTGCAGCTTTTTCAGAGGCAGTGCACCTGTTCTTTGTAAGGGGTTATTCTTTGCTTATCTGAGCAAGAAGTCAGTTTTCCAGCTGCTTTATAACAGGATGTTTGCTGTAAAACTTTTGACTGTGCATTTAGTTTGATGGAGAAAGGAACTTCAAGGGTAAGAAGCACACATTTCATACCACTTGATTATTGTTAGACATAAACTTTGTAAGATAATTGGTGAAGGAAGTTTAGGTTTCTCAGACATTGGTTCTTTTTCCTGACTAAAGCTAGTCAATCATGCAGATTTAGATTGCCCCTCCTAAGAAAAATTTGCTTCAGCTGTACATTCTGATCCTGTGAGATCTGATCCTGTTTTAGGTTCTAGGTTGAGCCTTAGAGAAGTCAGAAGGAGAGGCACTCTTCTGCAAGATATTTTCCTAAAGCTTTGGGCAACATGGACAAGGAAATTGTTGAATATAGTAAGGGAAAGATGGATTTCTGGGATGGTATTCAAGATGTGATGTCCTGTAAATACCTGTATCAAGGATCTTCAGCTTGGGAAGCATGGGCTGGACAGTGGACTGTGTGGTGGATTGAAAACTGGCTGAATGACAGGTCTCAAAGGCTTGTGATCAGTGGCACAGAGTGCAGTTGGAGGCCTGTGACTCCAACACTAGCAGTGTTGTACAGGGTTCAATACTGGGCCCAGTATTATTTATCTTATTCATGAAGGGCTTGGATGAAGGGGCAGATGCCTCCTCAGTGAGTTCACTGATGGCACAAAGCTGGGAGGAGCAGCCAATACCCCAGAGTGCTGTGCAGTCCTTCAGAAGGGCTTTAGCAGGCTGGAGAGAGGGGCAGAGGAGAACTGTCTGAAATTTAACAAGGGCAAGTGCAGGGTCCTGCAGCTGGGGAGGAATAACCCCAGGCTCCAGCACAGGCTGGGGGCCAACCTGCTGGGGAGCAGCTCTGTGGAGAGGGACCTGGGGGTCCTGGTGGACAGCAAGCTGTCCATTAACCTTGTGGCCAAGAAGGCCAGTGGTGTTCTGGGTGTATTAGGAAGAACATTGCCAGCAGGCTGAGGGAGATGATCCTGCCCTTCTACTCAGCCATGGTGAGGCACATCAGGAGTGCTGTGTCCACTTCTGGGCTCCTCAGTTCAAGAGAGACATGGAGCTCCTGGAGCAGGTCATCAGTATATGAAGAGGAGGTGTGAAGTGGATGGAGCCAGGCTCCACTCGGAGGTGCGGAGCAGTAGGAAAAGAGGGAACGGGCAGAAAATGATGCATAGGAAGTTCCAGCTGAACATGAGAACTTTACAATGTGCTTGACTGAGCACTGGAACAGGTGGCCCAGAGAGGTTGTAGAGTCTCCCTCCCTGGAGATATTTAAAAGCACTCAGGACACAGTCCTGAATTACATACTCTAGGTTGAGCAGGGAGGTTGCAACTAGATGACCTCCAGTGATCCCTTCCAGCCCTATCCACTCTGTGATTCTGTGATCTTCCACTCACTGCTGTCCCTATAGACTTGACAGCCTTAAGGACTTTACTACAAAGATCATCTCCACTCAGTGCTGGCAAGTCAGCAGCTGGAATCACAGCAGGGAACTTAACTATCTAACACTGTAGTGTTGGAGCAGTCCCTTTGTCTTGGAGGTGGGCTGCATCAGACTTTGTTTCATAGGGTGGAAGGTGACCCATTGCTGATAGGAGGAAAATGCATCACCAGATAATGTCAGTGGGTCAATACCATTTGTCAATACTTTGTCCCCAGTTTTTAACCCATCATAGTTACATGATGGGTAGTGGGCTCATCGGAAAGGGAAATGCTTTCCTGAAAGCAAAGACCACCCCGTACTCATCCCGTCTCCAAATATTATCAAGTGCTGAAACTTCCAAACAGATATCTGACGTTGTCAAAGTACCTACAGGTCTCACATGATGACTTTGAACCATCTAATACTTTGTTTCACCATGAAGTAGAATACCAGTATGTGCAGCCTTTTGAGGGAGAAGTTTTGAAATTTTTCACAATATGTTTTCCATTTGCATATTGCTCTAAATCCTCTTCTCCTTTGCCTTCAAACCTGGTATTCATTGGACTCAATGTTGGGATGAAATGAGGATGCAGCTAATATGTTGTCTTTGTTTTGCAAAGCATCAACTGTGGCTGGCCAAAAATATCTCCCAGCTGACCCATACAGAAGCTTATCTTAACCTGCAGTTCTTTGGTATAAAATTTGCAGATTTGGTAACTAAGTTCATTACTTTGCATTATATTCTGAGTTTAATTTTTCATTATTTCTTTAGTATTTTATATATATTCATGTATCTCAAAAAATAGTTTAAAGACGGTTTCAGTCATTAATGAATTTACCTTTTTTTCCCTTCCTATACTTTCTCCCCTCCTATCTTTTTACTTTGATAGGTGGCTAATGGAAAAATCCAAAACCTTGAAGCTACAGTAGAGCTTTTATTGACCAATGAAGGCAAACTGAAGCAGTCTATTCTCGCTCTTGAGCAGGAGCGAGCAGCTCTGCTGAAAGCTGTGGAAGAGATGCAAAAAAAGATGGGTGATACAGATGGGAAGCCTCTTCTTACTAGACAAGAACTGGATGCTGACTGACCTGCACAGTTGTAAGGGAGCAGAGAAGCTGAGCAAGAAACAAAGGGAAGAACTGAGTCATTTTGTCATGATCCATGGGGGTTTGACGTTCATGTTTGTTGTACACACCTTACTGTGGCAAAGCAAGATATGGGCATGGTGGCTTTCCATATCGGAGAAGCTGGTTTCCTGGGGAAAGACTCTTCTCTTCTTAGTATGTAGAAATGCTGTGAAGAGTAAGATGCCACATAAGAAATAGTAAACAGGAGAAACTTACTAGTGTGTGCAGTCATACACAATACACTGTAAATATGGTATGGATTCTTCAATAAGTGCTTCTAAACCTAAGTGCTTTGGGTTTGTCACAGTTTTGTTTGTGTCTGGATCACCACCAAGTTAAACAGCACATCCTTTAGAAGGTCTTTTGAAGAAATATGTCAGTGTAAAACCTTTGAATGGGTGACTGCCCCATTGCAGCTATGCAGTGGTAACATTTACAGGTGATTTGTGATTGGACTTGAAATTTTTGTTGGTGTAATTCCCCTACAGCTTGGCTGGGTTCTGTTAATTCTGTTGTTTACACCTCAGAAAACTGCTTCCTGATGCTTGAGGGTGTCAATCCATTGAACTCCAGGGAGCTGGACATTATCATATGTAACTATGCGTAACTGGGGGTTGCCTTCTTTTTTTTTAAGTATGTTGGTTTAGTGTATTTCTTCTTTAACTACAATTAATTTAGTGTATTGTTAGTTAGCATTATCTGATAAACATACTGTATATAGTAACTGCATTATTCTTAACAAAATATACTGACATTAATTTGGTGAAGCCTGTGACTCTTGCAGCGTCATTCAAGGATTTCTATTCAGACTCCTCAAATTTCATCTTATTTATTTCTGGTCTGCTGTGTGATGTAAGACATCTTTTTTGCTGGGAAAGTAATGTCCATTGTCTTTTTTTTTTCCCTTTATTTGCTACTCTGTGCCCACCCATCCTCTGAGAAATCTAAAGACTTTTTCTGAAGAAGTGGAATCATTTCAAGAGCTTCATGGTGTGCCAGATATGCTTAAACTGTTTCATAAAGGGTACAGAAGTTCTAATTAGGACACCATTATTTTGCAATGCATCTTTCAAATAAGATTACATATCTAAAAAAGTAAGTCTCACTTTTCTTAATGCAAAAGTAGTTTGCAAGCCAGTTAAAGCAACATTGTGCAATAATACCCAAGGATATGCTGTTGTTGGGGTTTACTTCAGAATTAGGAATATTGCCATAGTTTTTTCAGTTGCTAAGCACTGAGTTTTTAGGCACTGGTGTTTTGTTATAGTGGAGATTCACCCAGGATGTGATTTTTATATGTTTGGTTTATGCAAGTCCACTTTGTATTCACTTAGTATTGGAATTCCACATACATCAGTTATTATTAATCCATTTACCTCTTAAGCTTGGGTTTTTTATTTGGAAATCCACAGTGAAGCTTATGCTTCATGTTTAAAATCTTGTCATAATGGACCTCATACTGTTAGATCACTCACTAATGTTGCGTTTTTACAGCCTAGTGCCATAGTTCATACACTGACTTTTTAACAAAAGCAATAAAAATAATAATAATCTATGCCTACATCTATGTTGTTACATTTTCTGGTATTCAAAAACAAAACCACAGTTGGTGGGGTGCTAATTCAGAGCCATGTGAGATGTACGGTGCTGTCTACAATGGTTGTTAATTTCCATTCAGCTCTCTGGTACAATGAAACAGCTGCTTCTGTATAGTTAGAAAAGCCTAAAGTTCCTTGTTACCTATTTACCAGTCATGTTTTCCAGGAACAGTGCCTCTAGTTCTCATCTAAGTGCACTTAGACAAATTCTCAGTAAAAGGCTTTGGACTAGAAGTTGAAGGGAACTAATATCACTTACCAAGTTCCCAACTTTGTAAAAGTTTGGGTCTTTTCCATCCAGAAGTATGAGAAAGAAGTAATAGAGCCCAGAGCTAGTTCCAGATACTTGATACTCCAGCTATGCTGTAGCTGAGCATCCTTAAAAATTTGTAAAATTAGGTCTCCTATTTTCTGAGTACCAGAAATTGTCATCATATACTGTCTTCTATATGAACAGTAATTTCTGATTCAGAGAATATTTTTTTTTTAAAGCCACCTGCAAATCCCTACATCAAATCCCTCAGCAGAAATAGCAAATGAGACACTCCTGGAAAATCAAAGTTGAAATAATCAACATTTTCTCCATATCACTTCTACAGATAAAAAAATCCCCAGCAGTGATGCCTAATCTTTGAAGAAAAGAAAAAACAGTGAAGAAGGAAGGAAGGGGTTCATTGGTATGTGCAACTTAGGCTTCCAAAGGTGCATGACAAAGGCAGCAAAGGGTGGAGTGTAAGTGTGCTAGTGAATTACATGGATGCAGTAGTCCAGAGAGGTTAGCCTGAAACGTGGATAGAACTGATGTTGACATGTGCAACAGGAAAAAGGCAGGATCTCTGAAACCTTTGCAGTGAACAGCGCTGCATGGACCGGCTGCAGTGTGTCGTGGTCACCAGTTCTGGTTTGGTTTTCTTCCAACGAGTAACTGTGGTAGGTACCTGGGACTCCCCGTGCTTCTGACTGTTTGATGTACTTCTTCTTGCCCTGATGTCTATTTCCAGAGATCATTGTTTAATACAGAATTGGAGAAACGATACAGTGCCTATCGTGGGAAGATCACTTCATAAAGGCACAAGTTCTCTTGTTTAGAGGGAGAACTGAGTCACAAAAAAGTGCAATGACTTGCACCAAATATTTCAGTATCTCACTGGTTGCTGGCATCCAGTGCAATCCAGATCTTCTAAGTCGTGTCAGACTGGTTTTCTGAAAGATTGTTCCAGAAGGTCTGTAACATGTACTTGGTATGTAAAGCAATGCTCTGCCAAAACAATGTAAAATGGGAAGTGCAACCACTGGAACCTTGTCCTTTACTGGCAGCTATTCCTTCCTCCCAAAAGTAACTCTCTCAGTCCCACTAAAACATGTGTCCTTGCCAGGTACCTCCTCTGCAGGTACCCAGCACACACCAGCTCTTGCTTGACACATGCTCAAGTGGAGGCACTGCCAGCAATCCGGAGCAGCAAGGACTGTAGTATGGCAGTCAATAAATATTCTTGGAATTTTTTTCAAGCATAATAATTGCATTTAGGACTAAATCAGAAAACTGCAGCTAGTAGGACTCTGAATGAAGGACAGTAGTCTCTGCATGGCAAAGACAACATAGCTGGTGCTTTTTCTTCTTTGGGATCTTATTCCATCATTCAGTGGAGCAAGGAACTGAATTCAATTTTTTTACTTCAAGCCCACTACAATAGGTGCTGCAATTCCACTGTAATAAAACAGCCTGGTATGTCAAAATGGCAGAGCATACCACTTTGTAGCCAAGTCAGGTAGGATACTATCAGTGCCCTCCCTGCATTCCCCTCTCTCCTGGAGATTTAGCTGCTTAATTAGATAATGCAGACATCTGTCTTAGAGGCATTTCAGCATTGGGCCTCAATGTCTGCTGGCCTTGCAACCATTCAACAGAAAGCTGGAAGAAGCCAGCTGCTTCCCACACTGCCACCGTCTTTTAGGAGATGCATTTAAACTGCATTTCCTGTGCTTGGTCCTTGCCTGAGCTATGTTGCAGCCACACCTGCATCTGGCTATGTGTCCTTGTTGATCCTGACCTATGGGCTTGGCTTTCCTGCTTGAGCTCAGCCTTGACTGGTCATCTGAACTGTTGACCTGCCTTGCTAGTGTTTTTTGAGTACTGTGGGACCCTTTGTCAGTAAGTTGTTCCCTTTGCCTGCCTGTCACCCTCAGCCCCTGGCTCACTTCCCGTTCAGAGCAGCCCTGCCCTTGGCTGCTCCCCAGCACACAGCTCAGGTTTCATATCTACACTGCTGCTGTTTCTGGGGCTGGGCTGGTCAGGGCTTGTTTAGGTGTCTGTGCATGCCACTGCTCTTCCCTGAACAAGCCAGCCTGTTCTCTTAGAGCCTGCTTAGGCACCTCCAGCACAATGGTTGCTCTGGTTGCTCTGTGTAACATGGCCCTTTACTAGTCTCCCATCCATTTCAAAATTCTATGTTCACATTCTTTTCCACATCAAACGCTGCACCATATTTGCAAAGACAATTTTGGTGTTGATGACACCAGAAAAAATGCCTGAAATGAATACGTTTTGACTACAGCTGGATGCATGCCATGGTTGCTTGAGGCACCTTAGATCATTGCACAGCATTTATATGGTGTCACACCCTGTGACATGAAGTAGTTTTTCTTCAACAGAGCTTTACTAGAGCAGGTGTGTGGGAGGGAGGAGAGCGCTGGCAGCCGGGCCAACCATCAGGAGTGCAATCCAGGCATTGCCTTCAGAAGGCACATGTGTAGCTTACACCCACTAAGTTTTACATAACCTAACTTAGGGTGGATCACTAGGCATCATTTGCTCATGTAGCTGCCAGAAAATATTCCTTTCATCTAGACAAACCCGAGGCTGCAAGAACTTTCTGTGCCTCAAAGTAGGCCTTTTCATCATAACCCAAAGCAAAGCAAGAAGGACTTCATTATGTACAAGACTCTAGTTATTCTTTTGTATAAATGCATTTTTCCTTCTGTCTAATTGTATCACATATTTTCATGGTGCTAGAAAAGCATTGGGGCTATAGATGCTGAAAGATGATGAAACTCCTCTTGCAGAGAGAACAGAGATCATTAAAACAGGGCTTCTGGAGAAGCTTGTACTAGATCCCCATCCCAGACTTTTCTCATGCATCATTTCAGAACCAAAGAGATTTTAGAAAAATTTCATTACATGTCTTTTTTGATTAGGAACAACTGATAAAAATATTCTGACAACAGCCATTGATCCTAGGTTCAACCAAATGCCTATTTGTTTCTGTCATTTTCTAGCACTCTTCTGTAATACCTTTCCTTTTGTTAACATTTCACATTAGACTGCTTGTCTGCAAAGGAGATAGAAATACATTTTTCATTTTCTAGGTAAAAGAAGAATATGATACCTATCTTTTGTATCTGTCTGGTCCTCTGTTATTAGTGAGGCTGTGAGTTTCCATTTCTCAGTAGTTTTGTGCAAGTCATTCTAATCAAGATGGCCCTCAGGAAAAAAAGAAAAAAAATTGCTACAATTTGGTTCATCCTATTGCCCTATTTCTTTTGGAAGCGGGGGAGGGAGAAGAGGTGCAGGGGTTGACTGTTTCACCAGCATTAAGAAATTTCAAGTTCAGTTTTCTCAGATTTCTTTTTCATAAGTTGTTACAGGATGAGTGAATACTAACAACACTCAGTCTCTTTTTTCTGTGTTGCCAGTATTTGATGCATAGGATGTTGTTGGCTCTGTAGATAGTGACATTTCTTGTAATGTTGCAGATTTGAAATTGACAAGGCAATGGTTGTCTTAAAGAGCATTTCTTCCATGTACTGGTTAAGATGAGCTGAGTAGCTTCAAGAGTCAGCTGCTGGCTGGGACTTTGAGCTCATGAAGTCATGGATTCTTGGTGGGATTAGTGGTACATGTATGTCTTCCCAGCTCATTATTCACAGTTTTTTCTTAGGGCGTATCACAAAAAGTCTGATTGCAAAACAAACAAAACCTGAAATGTGGTTGTTGTTTAGTGTTTAATACTAAATTGGTTTGATACACCAATTGTCTCTGGTATTTTTTGACAAGGAATCTTAAATGGTGGTTTCAGTGGTTAGAGACTGAGGTAACAGGCAGATACAGAGGAGCAGAGAACCTTGCAAATGGTAAAATAGCAATGTAATTAGTACAGTCATTCTAAGCGCATTCTTTACAGGAAAGGTGTCCAGCAAGTTGTTAACAGACATTACGCTCATTTTTGAGAGAAGGAAAAACCACGACGCTTATTAAAAATGGAAAGAGATGGACTGTTAAGAAGGCATGTAGGGCCAGACAAGATAATGCCATGACATTTTCAAGACCTGCAGTAGGATGTCTGACATACCTTAAAGAGATGTGAGTGCAAATACCCATTGAACTGAGAGGCAATACGAATCTGAGCATGGTGAAATAATTGGGGTAAGCCTCAGAAAACCTTCAAGTTTTTTTCAGTCCCTGATAGAGCTCATAAAGGAAGGCTTCAGTGTCAGCAGGGTTTTTCTGATAAAGAAAGTGTTCTATCCTTTTCAAGCAGTGGAGAAAGTCAAGTAAGACCTGATTACATAACGTCTGGTCAGAATGACCTGCTAGAATGGAAAATAAAAGAAGACTTGTTAATACAAAAATATCTTCCATATCTTCCAAGAGCTTCTGGCATATCTCTGGGATGCACTGGCATCTTCATCATGCTGAGAACAAGCTTCCATAGTACCTAGAAATCAAATAGCTTAAGCAGCAAGTTCAGCCACAGACACTTAGAACATGTAACTTTGCTGGAGCTTAGATGAAGGCAGTCCATGATGCTGATCCATTATTTTGCAGCCCCTGCTGGAACCATTTTTTGGTGATACCTGCCACCTTACCTTTCATTTAATGAGAAAGTTATTGCTCACAAATTTGGAGTTTATCATTTGACTGTCATGTTTCTGACCTTAACTTCATTGTTTGGCATTAAAACTCCTAAACTATGTCAAGGAGTAGAAAGATTGCTTTAAGGCATTGACTTTGCAGCAACAAGAAAAAGGATGGTGAGACAGATCATATGTAGGTATTTTACCATGACTGAACAGAAATTGTAGCTGCAGAAACTCCAGGTGGCCCAATTGGCTCCTGCAGGATTTAATGGGATAGAGTGATGGAGTCATATATAACTGCTGACTTCAGTGTTACTGCATGCTGCCTTAGATACACTGGCTGGCATGAAAGGTGACATTACCCATACTCTGGTAGCTGCCAAGTTCCATATAGGGTAGGAAAAATAAGTCAGTTTTAGCCTAAATCCAGCAGGCATAAACAGCGTCTTCTATCCTCAGAACATCTTTAGGCATCCAAAATTATTCGTATTTGTTTAAAAGAAAAAAAAAAAAAAAAAGCTAGCATTTCAGATTCTCTCCTTATTTGTTCCAGCATCTCAGTTCCAGAAAGCAATAGTATTTTAACTCGAGCTAATGTTTAAAAGACATTACTAAAAAGGTACAAATTAAGGCAACGGGTGCTTAAAATTGGGGACAAATTAAGGAATATATATTTGGACATTTGAGTGGATCTGTTTGTGTTGCAAGTACATTAAATTCTTGTTTCCCCTTTTAAAAAACTTCATGCCTCAACAAAAGATAAAAACTTCCATTGTCAGCTTTTGCTTAAAAAAGAAGTAGGAAGTTCTATGATTAAAGGAACATAAGTGTATGTGAGAGAAGGAGGAAATGAGAGTTTCAGAAGCAAAGAGCTGACAGCAGGGATTTACCCAAACCCTTTGTATGACCTCCAGAGAGATCCCAGTAAAAAGCATGCAACAGCTCACTGCTGTGGGCTACAAATTTCAGGAATTTTTAGTTACTGCAGTGACTAAAAATTCTCTCAGAGAGAAGGTTATGCTATACTTGCCTTCTTCTGTATACCCCTCCCACCAGCTATTCTATCTTGCAACATAAAGGTGGGACATGCACACAACACAGACATAAGCAGAGCATCTGCAAGCTCTGTTGTCTGTGACTTGAGCACCCTGTCCTGATGAGCCAAACAGTCAAGAGGAAAAACATCACTGGGGACTAAGGTACTTTCCTTTGTGAGCTGTGAGGTCCACGAGAGTCACTGGCTCTGTACTAACACCAGTCCTGTACATTTTGGTGAAGCATCTCTTCTGGAAAACCAGCACCATATGATCCAGCAAGTGTCAAGAGATGATGACTCTTCCACTTTCCATGAGAGTTTGATCTAGAAGGGTTGACCCTTCTTTTGTTCAAACAAGAACAAAACATTGAAGACCCTGCAGAGCCAAAAGGTTTTTTTGTTGTAGTTGTTGAGGTAGGTCAGCCATTGGAATGGAGTTCTTGAAAGATTTTGTTTTCTCTCATATTTCCTTCATTACCAAGCATGGTTTCTGCCCAGAAATTGTTAGCACTGCCAGCCCTCTTCCCTAAGGAAACTAAGGGCATGGGCAGTCTGGAAGCTTTTATGCATACCAGGATCTGGCTCTTTCAGTCAAAAAAGAAGGATGTAAATGTACCCACCATTCCTGATGAATGGTTCCAAATTCAGCTCCTCCCTTCCATTCCTGATTCTTAGCTATTTCTCAAGGTGTAAGTCCACAATTCCCAAGAAGCAGATTTGCAAAAAGCTGTCTGTGATCAGAGATATACTAAGCCTTCCAAAGGAGGTAGTTAATTTTACCCAGAACCCACACCTTGTTGCTTGCTTCCTCACCAAGTTTGTTAGTTTGAGCTCAGTGCAGTCCCAAACTCAGGCAGTTACATGATTCCCAGTTTGGAGTTAGCCTGTGCCCAGCAAGCCTGGAGTATAGAAAGAGCTCACTCATGTCTGCCTACGCCATTCCATGTTGACTTGCTTTGAGTGTTTTCAGGTCAACTTCAAGACTTCTCTTCATTAAAGTACAAGGAGCATGCAGGCAATATGAAGCATTTTACCAGCCCCTGACCATTTATGTTGTGGGCTTCTGTACCACCTTTCATTTTTCCTAATTATTGGAAGACAGGAACAGATATAGCATGGGATGGTCCATTGATGGTCTTCTGCATGCCCCTGGTTAGTCCTGCATTTCCATGTTTGTAGATAGCATTCTTGCTTCAGCTCCCACTGGGAACTCGTTAAATTTGCTGGCAATGGCCATGGCTCCTAAGGTCTTTTCAGTCATTTTTGATCATCCCAAGATTTATTCTGTAGTTATAGCATAGATTATTCATTCCCAATTATGTATTTTCCACTGTATTAAGGCATTTTGTTTGCACAGGACACAGTATCATCATAAGAATCAAGACCAGTCAGAAACCTTCCTAAGCGTGTTCTTCTGAAACATCATCTGTGCAAAAAATCTTCTATACCTGCATTTCTTTTTCTCCTATGGAGGTTTGCAAGATTCACTGAAGTTTCCAGTCTGGAATTATGTATATCATGACCCCGAAGCTGCCCAGTCCTGTTTCCAGTCCTAGCTGTTACATATATGGGCAAGGCACTTGTCTGAGACCAGATCATGGTTGCATTTTTTAAAGGTAGGAGCAACATTTAAAAGCAAGCAACATTTGAAAGCAAGTGCTCATGAGATGTCAGCTGTGTTAGTTTACCAAGCCCCCAGACATCCAGTCTAATGTTCTCACTGGATACCAAACTGGCCTAATTTGGAATTTAAAAAAACAGTTATGAGTCTCACTGGAGGTTAAATGGAATTGTGAAAAGATGTACTGCATATTCCATGAAGAAAATGCCAAGCTCATTCCCTTGCCTTAATTCATTTAGCCATTTTTCCTATTTTCTGACTGTACTGAAAGAGCTTTTTCCAGCTCTCTCCAACAATCTTTTGGAAAAAGATTATAAAGCTTCAGGCAATTACCCTGGGTATGTAGCCATTGCTGTTAGTGGAGAAGGTTTAAAAACAAAACAGGTCTCATACCCAGGCCCATCACAAAAATCAGGCTGATTTCAATATAGTCTTACCCTGGGCATATTGTAATTATCTTCTTAATTGCAAGTTTTAAGGACTTTCTGTCTCTCAGATCTACCATGTTCTGTCTGTGTAAGTGAAGAAACACCAACAATTGTGAAGTACTACCCTGCTGCATCTTTTCAGAAGGGAAGAAATTTAATTCTAAAAAGAAAAATCACAAAACTTTTGGCAGATATTTTATTGTCTCATTTTACTTTCCTTTTAATGCCTGATATTCACGTACCCAAATTTATCCCCAGGGAGGAATCTGATCATTGATTCCAACAGGAACAGGATGACACCCTCAGATAACAAACTGCCTCTGGGCGAGGGGCTCTGTTGTTGCTGCTGGGTTATTTTTTAACGTGTTTATTACCCCAGGAGTTTAAGACCTAAGCCTGTAATCTCCAAAGCAAAGCAGCTACTGTGACCCCAAGCCAAGGAGGTGCTGTAACGCTGTTATTCAGTGTTGTGCAACCCCTGTGGCTGTGCTGCACAGAGTGCTTCCGTCTCCTCCAGACAGCAACTCCCACGAGTGCAGCTTTCCTCAGGGATACCAGGGGTTGTACAGAGCAGCAGGGAAAGTGGAGGAGATGAACCAAGTTTCCAGTGTGACTTTTCACACGTGTGCATGTTGCCCTAGGCAACCTTCTGCAAGTGAAAGTGTGGCCCTCATCATGGGTGGATTTAAAAGCAGCCATTGGCCTTGGTTTTTCTGTCAAGCTTTCTACTTTGGCATTTGAGCACTGTATAAAGTTAGTGTCCCCAGAGGATGGTGTGTTTTCCTAACAGTTAACTTTTGCCTAAATCAGAGGGGTTTAGGCCACAGAGGATTGACGAACTAGCCAAGTCTAGAACTGCAAACTGGTTTCAGCCACAATGCTTAAGTAAATGTGGCAATGAGGGAAGAAGCATGGTAGGTCAGGAACGACACAGATGAGACCAGACAGGTTTAGGAGAGTTGTTACATGTCCTGCACACTCCTAGAGCCGTGCTTCACTCTGGAGGCCCCACTGAAGGCTGGCTGTTTTACCAAAGCCTGTGCAGGGGAAGCAACTGGTGGGACGCAGTAGAGAAACCCAACAGACAAACTGAGCATCAGAGAGAAAGTGTAGGAAGGGCAGGGTGGAGGTGCAGGAAGTGAAAGCCCTGTGACCAGCTTTTTCAGAATGAGCATTGAAGTTTTCTTCTGAAAATCTTAGGGAATTAAAACTAATCTAGAGATTCTTACACTGATTTCCTGCATTTCTAATATTACTGATCTACAGTGTGACTGAAACACTCTTTTACTCCTCTGTTAAACCAGTCAGCTAATTTCAAGCATTGATTTTCAAAATGAGTATTTAGTTGACCTCCTAATTCAGCATTAGGAAGTGCTGAACAGTCTTTGTGCAAGTCACACAGTGTCTATTGCTGCATTAAGGAATTCACATCAGTGCTGGATCATATTCTCCACTAGATGGTAATATTGTTTCAAATAGTTGGTGTTTAAAGGAGCTTCCTTTCCAGCAGCTCCAAAGGAAAGCAGAAGCCGTGAGGTATGTCCAAGAAATTATCTTTGGATGACTTGTAAAATAGAAAAGTTTCTAGTTATTATAAATAATTTTTGGTTTGAAAAGGTTTTGATGAAAACTTTGTATATGCTGTAATTACTAGGATCATGGAAGTCTTAGTTCATGAAACAAGTTTGAAAAGGTCTGAAAGCAATGAATCAATTGACAGAGAATGCAGAAGACAAGCGGAGTGATCTCTACTTTATGCTATCCGATATCCATCGTTGTTACTGAGTGACTCAAAATCCTTCATTTGTTTTTAGCCACAGTTTGTCTGGGGAGTAGAAAAGTGCTCTTCTCCTCCTTTTATGGCAATGGAGACAGAGGAGCAGAAAACCACTTCTGCAATGGTGCTAGAAAACCCCTCTGGCTCCATTGGGATGCAGGACAAAACAGCAGCTGTGCTGCCCTTTCCCTGCTCCCTGGGGCTGGGTTTGGCAGGCTGCACATGCAGCGGTGTGCCTGCAGTGGAGGGTGGCACATGCAGCGGTGTGCCTGCAGTGGAGGGTGGCACATGCAGCGGTGTGCCTGCAGTGGAGGCTGGGCAGGCCCTGCAGCCCGGCTCGGCCCCGCTCCCCGCAGCACACAGGTGCCGGGTCCGTGCCAGGGCAGCCCTGCCGGGCAGCTTCCAGCAGCGCTGGGAGCAGCGGAGCGGGAGACGGGTTCCTGACTGCTCACAGGGAATGCGGGCTGCACTGCGGACCAAAGGGCGGCCCTTGACACACAAACATGATTTATCTATTTGTGTTCAGCAAAACGCAGCCGCTGTGAAACAAAAAGGGGCCGACTTGCCCCACAAGAAGAAACACAGTTCCAGCGTGTGCTGCAAGCAAACAGCTGCAGGCTTGCTCCCAGGCAATATCTTAGGCCAGTGCAGCTCTGGAAAATGTTTTTTAAAGTCTTTAAATAGCACATAGCATTAAAACTAAACACGGTTTCCACCTTAGAAACCCAAGGTTTCCAGCTTCTGTATTAGAATTTGTCATAACATTCAATGAAATCCTTATCATTAAATTTTACTGTCATGTGCTCACAGGTCTAAACTGATGTATTAAAAATATGAACCTAAAATTACTTCAGTTTGTTCTTCGAGGTGACCCACCAATGTTACAAATCAAGAGCAGATTTATGCTGTTTGCAAACAATAACCAGCTCTCCACTAGCACTGGCTGAGAATATAATCATTTAGCTTACATCAAGTAAGAGAGTCCCTGTCAACACTGGATCCTCTGATCACATGAGACTCAATTACATATACTTCAAAGTTCATCTGTGCTAGTTTTATTTTTAGTAATAAAGTGAAGTTTAAAAAAAGACTTTTCACCTTTCACTTGGAACCAGAGACTAAGAAAGGTACCACCTAGGAAAATTCAAGAGAAGTTCCATTTAAAAAGCAATTCTGGAATTTGATAGTTCTGCAACGTGATTCCATTAATTGTTACTAACTAATTAATCCAGCCTGGGCTATAGACATTGTTATGGCTGTTGATACAGTTATGGAAAGGCACCATTTTGTTTGGATGAGGAAAATGTAAAGTCTCTGCTTCAAGTTTGGGATCATATTCCTTATTCTTTGCTAGATGGAACAATGGATAACTGTCAGTTTTGCTTTACATCAGAGAAACAGGTTTATCCCTCTCTCAAGAGACATGAGATGAATCACACTCAGGGAAGCCTTTGCAGGCACTTCTAAGGGCCCTGTCCCATTGCCAGCTGTTGTGCCTGTGCCTTATCTAGAGAGGCAACATTTACAATGAGAGGTAATAGTTTTAATCAGAGCTAACACATCTGATATCCTTCTGGGCTCAGAATGTATTTGTTTGTCCAGGCAGGAAGCTGCAACATCAGAACTGAAGGAAGGTTAGGCATCCCATGCATTCCACACTGGTTACCCTGGTTGCTTTTGCTGGCTTAACCACCAAAGACACCTTCTTGTGACTATTTCAGCCCCCAGCTGAGTAGCAATCACACAAGTCAGAAAGACCTTAGTTTAAGAAGGCAAAAGTGGTGTTATTTCTAAAGATGCTAAATGGTGCTGTCTCTGCCAAAACTGCCTCTGAAGACCAAAGACTAAGAAGAAGGATGAGTACATCGTGCTTACCCAGTCTGCACCACACTACAGCATATATGCTGATTTTATCACAATATTCTGTCACAAACAGCTGCTCTGAAACATAACAAGATAATTTAAGATTCACATTATATTGTGTGTTTCTTCACGTTGTGATCATCTGGATGAATAAAGAGAGCAGCACTCCTGACATGCCTTGCAGAACAAGCCCTTAAGAAAATCTCTGGGCAGTCCATCTTCTATATATAATACAAATTTCTGTCCATACTTGGTGACAGCAACCCACAAGGCCCAGTCAACCTTACACAGTGCAAGTGTCTGACTGTTGGCAGAGCAACCTGAATGTGCTTTTTCCAGAGAAAATACACAAGAGAGCTGGAAAATCTTTTTTTTTTCCTGTGTTTTTTTTCCTAATTTGCACCTGCTGTTCCATCTAATTCTGGGGCATCAGACTCCCAAAGTGAAGGCAGTACTTGACCTCACAATTTTTTCTGGGTTAGGTGTGAGGGGCAGAACCTGTTTCACATCGCTGACACATGGCACAGCTGCCAGGTCACTGCTCAGTTTCAGACACATGCAGAGAAAAAGATCTGAAAATGCAGATTTTTTGTTTAAGTTAACATGAGTAAGATTTTTGTGCCATATTGCATGTTATTATGCTCATAATCTTTCAATATTATGAAATTTAATACTTCCTATTGTAATTTGACATTTTAAAAAAAATCTTACCTAGAAAAAAATTCATGTTTTCAACTTATCACTTCAATTTAGAATCCAGCAATTTTACATCTCTCTGTTACCAAAGAGCTAGTTAGAAAGCATTATTCCATTTCTCTGCTCTTCTACAGAAGTTTTCATCTGCAGATTTTTCAAGTGCCTTGAAAAGGATGTCCCATTTTTCTCTCTTTATAAGCACAGTGGTGGGAACATAATGAGTTTAACTGTTTCTGTTTGGGCTCACCATGCTCTGCAAAAGCAGAGGCAGAATGGAGATGGGTGCTAGAAAGTCCTTTAGCCCTACTCAGACACTCTAATCCTGAAATAGCCCTGCCTTTCCTGGGCATAAACTCATCAAAGTGCAGAGCATGGTGGCACTGAGCCACGACAAAGAAGCTCAGCTGTAGAGGCAGAAAATGTTGAAAGTTATTGCAGGGCTGGGGGGGGCTGTGAGTAGTGCTAGGACATAGGGATAGGCAGCAGTCTGCTTGCCACCCAAGACTTTAACAAGTACCTCTCACTTTTGGCTATGTATTAGATATATGAACTATTTTCTCTAAATAGATCATGATTAGGCATGTATCTTAACCTTTAGAAAGCTGGAGCATTTAGCTGTTCTTCCAAGAGTGGGCCCTAACACTAAATCACCACAGATCTATATTGCTGCTAGGTCTGCACTGCAGTCATCCCTATTTTTAGCAAAAGGTGATTAAATGCCTTTGTCCAAATTAATGTATTTCTATTAAAAAAACCCAAGGACACCGAGAGTAATGCTTTTTCCCATGCAACAAGAGAAATATATGTAGCACCAGTGAGCAATGACAGGCTGGGCAAGGGAACCCCTGGACAGCAAACACCTCTTGCCTGGCGTGGGGCCACTGTGACTGGCCAGGGATGTGTGAACAGGGCAGGGCTTGAGCAAGGCATGGCAGGAGCCCAATTTTGTTGAGCAGCACCCTCCAAAATTCCCTAGCTTTGTATTTGGTGTGAGCAGGGGTGGCAGATCCAGAGAGTATCTCTTTAGACCAGAGGAGGCCTTGAGAAAAGCATCAACATGTGAGAGCCACTGGGCACCACTGGGACATGAGTGATACAGACTGGAAGAGGCTGGTCTCCCAGATTATTCTCGTGTGTCACTGCCTGCTCATCCTGGAGGGACAGCACCTTGGAGCACAGCATGACAGACAGAGCGGGGGATAGGATACATCCTGTCATAGTCTGTGCAGAACAAAGCACATGAGGTGAGGTGAAGCAGGATACACCTCTGGAAAAGGCAGACTGATAGAGCTGAGATCACTTTGCCTGAGAACAAGTGTGGTGAGATTCTGTGCTGCCTCTCTATAAGAAACCAAGCTGAGTTCAGGGAGAGGGTGACACCAACAAACTTTCTTGGGCCATTCATTGAATTGGCAAAGGAACCATGGCCTAACATAAGCTCATGTCTTGGCTTCCCACAGGCTAAACACCTGCTTCTGGACAGCTCTGCAGCTGGAGCAGAGCTCTGTGCACTGCTGCCCATACATAAACCAGCACAGGGGAGTCTGCGTGCTCTCCCATCACTGGTACATTCCAAGTCTCCATGGGTCACTGAAGCAGCACAGCTGCACCCCAATGCAACACATTTCTACAAAGGATGCTGAGAAACTGCTCCCTCAGTTCCTATCCCCAGGGCATCCTTGCTTCACCTGTTTTGAGCCTCTTCAGCAAGGTGAGCCTCCTGAAGAAGGTAAAGGAGGTGAAGCTGAGCTGAATTCCTCACCTGTAGCATCTGTGTGCTTTGAAATGTGAGCAGCACTGAGGGGAGAAAGCTTGTACAGGAAAAAGGTGGGATAATGAAGAGGGCAACACTACTGAAACTGGTGTAGGCCATTGGGGTAAACCTCCTGCAGAAGAACTGGAAGGAGCTAATCCGTGTATGTCATGTGCTATAAGTTGACTTTTTGATGTCATTAGATGCCAGTCAGTGAGGCTATGAATAAATACCTGTGATGATTAGGAAAGTAAATGCATATATTTTATGTCCAGAGATTTTAAGGAAAAACATACTGATGATGACACAAGTGCTCTCCCTCTGATCTTTTTGAGCCTAATGTCCAGAAAAAGCAGGAAGCATTAGAGCATAACCAGGATTTCCTCCTAATAAATTCGATTTCCCTCATTTAAGCTAATTACATTGTACTAAGTAATGTAATCCTTTTTTTAAGTTGCAGACTGAGAATTTAAGGAAAAGGAGACACAAAACCAAAAAAGAGATGAGGAAAAGCAAAAGCACATGTAATTGCATTGCCTTTGTGGTGTGAAGAAGTGCAGACAGAAGTGACTTGTGGATAGACTGTGCCCTAGGGCTGTGTACGACTTGTACCAGTGCCTGGGCTGTCCTTACTGCGCTCACTCAGAGCAGCTGGTGCACAGTGAATCTGGGTTACTTTCCATGGATACTTGCTTGTATCTACTAACGAAAATCAGGCCTAAAATATTGTGTTTCTTCAGGTATGTCTTCTTAATTTAGTTACCCCCAACCACTTGATCCCACTGTGGATTTCACCCACTCTAGTTGTTTGATTTTACCCTACTCTAATTTTGTCTTCTTTTTTTTTTTTTTTCTGCAGAGCTTCCTTTTCATCCAAAGAAATCCCATTTATTGATGGTCTTTCCCTAATATTTTAGTTGTAGACTCAACAAAAATTTTGTTACCAAGGATCTGAAAGTTAAGTAGAATTTTTTTTTCCTTTGCTGTCCTCTTTACATTTAGAACAGTAGCTAACACAGACTTTAAAATTATTTTCCTGGGTGTTATTTTGTAGACACGCTGGCTTGTGCAATGTGCCATTGGGAGAGGGGGCGAAGGAAACAGGGGCTTATCCTGGGAGAGATCCCCACTCAGGACTCCTGGAGGCAGCTGCAGGAGGTGTAGGAGGGGAGGCTGAGGTTTCGGAAGGTTTGCGCTGTGAATTGGGGCACTGTGAGCCACCAGCAGGTGTGGCTGGCGCGGGGCAGCAGCGCCTTTTCTGCCGGGAGCGCCAGCAGAATGCAAATGCGGAGGAATTGGCAGGAAGGCTGTGCTGGGGGCAAAGCCAAGAAATCACATCCGCCCAGAGCTGCGTGCTGGGGGCCAAGTGACAAACTGTCCCGGAGGGTCAGGCAGCCCCAGAGCTCCGCATTGCTCCGGGAGATTGGCAGTCCCTTGGCAGCATCCCGTATCCCGCTGCTCCGGGGGACACGGCTGCAGTGGGGCTGCAAAGGGCACCTGGAGCTTCCTGCGCACCTCACAGAAACAAGGCAGCAGACCTTGAACCCTTGTGCAAATTTACCAGGGGATATGGAAAAACAAACAAGGAGGAGCCTGGAGAGAGAGGTGGTGGTGGTTAAAGCTACCTCTGAATAGCAGTTTTCAAACAGAGTTGGTCATGAATTTTGCAGCCAAATGCTTTTGATCAGATATTGCCTGCTCTGGTCAGGCTTGAGAATCTTTCACTAGGATGTGTATGTATCAAACNTTCCCTTCCCTTCCCTTCCCTTCCCCTCCCCTTTTTCTTCATTTTCATTTTAAGGGAGAGAAAGAGGAGTGTTTCCAGGACAGAACAGGCTATTTGGTCATAACATCCCATTTGGTTGGGATTAGAGCTCTCCTCTGGAATGAGAAAAAAGCCCAAGGCTGGATCCATACCCTGCCAGCTCCAGGCCAAGGGAACAGCACTCACTGTTTTCTCTCCCAAGTGTTTTCTCTGTTGGGGAGTGATAAGGAATGTGTTTCGGGTGGTTTCTGTGAAAGCTCCTATGCTTGTTATAGAAAATTGCTCATTTTGCAGACATAATTGTTTATTTTCTTTATAAATGGTTCCTCTCACCTTGGGGCAGGTGGAACAAATGGCTTGCTAGCCCAGGGAGAAGGACAGTCAGTGCTGAACACCTCAGGCCAGGCTCTTGGCTGGTGTGGCATCTCTTGGTTTCTACAAACTGCTTCAAAACGTCTTGGGTTTTGTCCAACTCAGGACAGGAAAGATTTCAAAGTCTTGTAGTTTTGTGGGAGGAAGAAACTATTTTCCACCAGATGCTATTCCTCAGAAAATATGTTAGGAAGCAGCCAAGGAAGCTGCCAGAGCAGCTAAGTGTTCATGTGTCAAGCTTACTTTTAGTGGGGTCAAAGAATGGTTGGGTCTACTTCACTTCAGGGCTTTTCATATTTTGCCTGCATTACTGTGTGAGTTTGTAATAGAATAGAGTTCCCTAAAGTGTTTTCAGCCAAAAACAGTGATTCCAAAAATTGAGCTGAAGGATATTTCTCTTTGAGAAATCATTTGGACTATGAGTTTAGCAGACAAGGAGATAAAGAACCTAACTCTCTGTAAGCAACTCTAAGAAAACTGTACACTTCATAGAAACTTGTTTTAATAATGGTGTGTTTAAGGGAAAAAAGGTTTGCATTAACAAATACTTGTGCCACTGCTACTCTTTGAGACAAGAACTGCTAACAAGGCCTGAGTGAAGTCACTGGCAATTAAAGATGAGTGGATATTAGGATAACTAATTTGAAATGCCACTAAGGAATTTGTGTTCTTAACAATGTATGTTAAGAACTTTGTGAAGTATTTTGATAAATCACTACACTAGAGACACCTTTTTCATCACTATTTTGGAAGCTCCAGTCTCTGTGAACCCCAAGTTAGGAAGTTTAGCAAAAATGTTCCTTAGGATTTTTTATTTCACTGCTTTCAATATCCAGAATAATTTTCCCTTCTTTTTAGCTTGAGTTGTCTTTTACTTAGATGAGTTTACACTTTTTGAAAGGCTAGGCAGTAAAAGTTTGTTTATGACAACATTAATTAATTAATTAATAATTCAGTGTGTGCATTATTTATTTTGCACATTACAATAGTCTCCTTGGCTTAAATATTTCCCATTTGTTGGCTGATGCCTGTCTCTGAAAATGAGTTTCTAAATGTCAATAATTCCAAATCTGTCTGGTTCCAGTAGCCTGCCTGATGGAAGATTGTATTTTGGTTAGATGGATAGGTTCCTGGACTCATAAGCACCAAGCACAGTGCAATCACTCTGCAAGGTTCTTGACATGAAAGCTCTGTGTGTGCTCTGTATAGTTCCTTTTGATGTTTTAGTTAGCTCACCCCAACTAATTGCTAGCTAACTTCATGCCAATATGGAATACAAAACATTTCTCTCTCTTTTCCTCTGAGAGCCATTTCTGCTGTAGATTCCTAGGACGCAAGCTTGGCTCCTCCATGAAGGAAAGTGACTTGTATTTTCCACAAAACATGTGTGAAGATACAGGTCTTTGTGTGTGGTCTCCACTTGTGTCTGTTCCTCCCCTCCATATAACTTGAAGTCCACTTTGTGGTTCTTGCTTTTTTTGTCACAACAAAATTTATGTAAAGGCAGTGAGGGAAGCCAGTGGCTACAGTAAAGGGGAAACAAGTGGCTGAGAAAAAATTTTGGCCAGTGTGGAACAAAGTGAGATACAGGAGAGTCATTGAAAGGAGAGAAGGGAGGAAAGCTAAGAGAGGTCACTGCTGTGACAGGGTAAAAAAAAGTTGAAATGTGTCTTTGTCACAACAATTGCTTTGGGCATTAACAGCCATCAGCCATGTAGTAGTACAGGGCAAAAAATAAAAACTGTCTTTTTTTAAAGTCCTAAATTACAGCTGTCATGTATTTCAACCAGATATTGATTAGGCAGCCATCACCAATGCACAGTCAAGCTTCACCCTCATGAGAACACCTGAAGCACCTGTTTAACACAGCTCCATTTTCCCATGCAGACCACAGAGACTTGTCTAAAGGCATACTGGACACGTCTCCTCCTAATATTACTTATCTAGGAGACACTTAGGGCCTCTGAGATGACCCATAACTCATCTTTTTCTTAGAGTGCTGTTTGATACCATTTCAAGCCAGACAAATCTTCTTCAGCACAAACCTTTATGGTCTTTTTTCTCTGTACCCTGTAGACTCCACTCCATGGCTTGACTGCTAGCTCTGATATCTGATTTCCCCAGACAGTGGCTAATCCATTTCCACTTTCTTTAATAGTGGCTTTGATGTGTCTCCCTTGTACTATGCTGTGCTCTCATTTGTCATCCATCCAACCATCCATTACTGTCTGAAATGTGGAGGCATAGCAATGTCTAGAAGTATTCTCATCAGTTCCTTTGTGGTCCCCAGTGTCTCTGACCTGTTCAATAAAACTTCCTTTACATTCTGTTTAGAATAGAAGTTTATTTCTCCATTAATCTTCATAAACACATAACTTTGAAACAGTAAAAGCGACTGGTTCCCCTCCAGTCCCAGTACTATTATCTGCTTTAATGTCACAGCATCAAAACTCACAAAGTTTTCAGCTTGAATGACTCTACTTCTGCAGTCTGTGTGTTTTGCTACATTATTCAATATCCTTTTTATCTTCCCTGCTCTATCAGCTTCCTGCTTTGCAAGTTTGTGTGTTTCAGTTTCCTCCCATTGTCAGTCTGTGCAGTCACGTCTGGTCAATGATTCAGATATCACCTGTGAAATCTCGGTCTTCCAGGATTTTGACTGATGTTCACCATATCCCTGCCAATGATATTCCTCAGTCAATGAATGGAAGAAGTAGCAAGAGTGTTCAAAAATTTGATTATCTCAAAGTAGTCCCTGCTTTGAATGACTTCAAAGCTGCTTTCTCAATTGCAGCATAAAAAACATTCCGAGCTATTAACAAAACCTTACTGTCCAACTCTCCACAGATCAAATGTGTTCTCAGGGATGATAAAAATGTATGTATTTATTTGAATACCACAGAATGCTCTGTACAGTAGATGACCATAACATGATCTTACCATCCTATTACTATTTCTGTATTCTGAATTTGACATAATTTCAAAATTAGGAATCCATTGGTTGTCTCAAATTCTTCAGACTGTTCTTGACAAGAACATGCATGATATAGACATAAGCTTTCTCCTTGAAGTGTTTAATAAAGATACGTCCTTCTACTCATGTATAACATTGTCTGTTTTCTCCAAATTTTGCCAAGAAGTTTGCTTGTGGCAGCAGTTGGATGTCCTGTATTTAAGAGCTAAGCTGCAATTCATCAGTTCCACAGACTGCATTTTCATTATGCAGGGTCTGAAATGGCTTCCCACAATTCAGCATGTTTTTAAAACCCAGATCAAGAGAAAGGCAAGAAAATGAAGAGGTTTGTGTATTGGTGGACAGAGGTGTTGATTTTTTTTTTAGTTCCAGATTTTTTTACCATGTAAATGTTTAATGTGATCTTATTGATGAAATTATGGCCTGTCATCCTGCCAAAGCTTCTTGTCATGCAGATATGACTGTCCTTACCTTCAGCCAAAAGGGACACAAGATGGGCATGTTCAGCAGCTGGCAGGAGCAAGCTCTTAATTATTAGAGAAACTGAGTGTCTCACAGCTCTCCTTGCCAGGCAGCCAGTACCAGGTGCTGCAATGACAGCTTCTGGGGCAATGCTGGCTGGCTTGCATCACATACCTTGCTGAAATTTCCTTATAATATTGCATAAAAAGGTGCTTTCTCATGCTCCAGTGTCACACAGTTATGATAACTTCCTTACCTCCCATCCATCTGCCAACGCACTCCCCACTGTCCTTATTTTCCCTCTTTAGTCTTAGGGAGACTTCAGGTGAAATTGCTTTGAGTTTTCTCCACTGACAAGATGGACATGCAGGCATTTCCAGGGACCATCAGCAGAGTTAATCCATGCCAGTAACTTCAGTGACTGATCTTATTTTTGTGAAGTCTGAAAGGGTTTTAAGAGTGTGATTTTTCTCACCAAGTCCCCTCTCAGGACTGGATTCCACATCCCATCACAGTGTGAAGCTGCATGAGAAGCCTGGCTGGGAGAGCCACCACTTCCCTGAGTATCTCTGTGTCGGTAAGACCAGCCAGATCTTCTTTACACCAATGTCTGGTGAGTGTTCCTCAGAAACACAGGGCTACCTTTCCAGAGGCGGCCCCAAGGGACCATCACGTGTGAAGAGATGATTTCACCTGAGCTATTGCTACAGAGTTCATCTCAAGCTAAGCTTGCTTTGCAGAGAGACTTCCAGCCTGGGATGTCTGCAGCCAGACCATAGCTCCTCCCTCACAGCTGTGTAAGGGGAAGGAAGGACATGTGCACTGGGTGTGGGATATGGCATCGTGTCAAGGATGGAGGGTGAGGATTTGGGTCAGGTGTGGGAGCAGAGGAGGCAGGCAGAGAGGCTTCCCCAGGGCATGAGAAAGGTGAGGGCAGGAGGAAAGCATGGCCTGCCTGGAGACTAATGGAAGGTAGATCTCTAGTATCCACTTATCCCAACAACTATTTCCATCCTAAACAGCCTGAGCTACCTCTAGCAAAGAGGTTTTTGTCTGTGCACTGTGGAAAAACACATGTAAAGGCACTGCTGGTTACAACTGCCCTATCAATATTTTTATTTAAAAGATGTGGATTGATGGGCTGCAGAGGAAATGTAAGGGGATGCTCACAAGGGAAAGGCTCTGCTCACTGTGTGGACATATGTTTATTCAGAAAACATATGAAAATGCATTTCAATTACTGGTAAAAATGAACTTCCATCATATGAAGTAAGACAAATGGATCTTCACCTGATTTTTATTAAGTGGTCAGGTCCTGAGCTTCTCCTGAGGCATTTCTCCCTTGGGAATCTCCCAGGAAGAGTCTCCTCCCACAGGGTGAGTGTGGTCAGGCTGTTAGCACCTTTTAGAAGGCCACCTTCCCTCAGTACCAAGCTGGACTGCTTTGTTCCACACCTTTATTTCGGGGGTGAACTGAGACTGCTAAAGCTGAGGGCTGGCACTGATCTCTGTGTTACCGTCTCACGCCAGTGTCACACTGATGTGTGTGTGTGCCGGGGTGTCCTCCTCTGCCACCTGCAAGGACAGTGAATGAGCACAAAAGCACTGGGCAGGGACCTACCCTGCATCTGCTGACATCAGCAGGGATTCTCGTGTTGACTTAGGGAGCAGATTCTCTGCAAATGCCACGTGTGTGTGCACTTCGCTGCCTTGTGTGAAACGGAGCGTGTGCCTGTAAGAGAGCTGCCCAGCAGCCTTCTGCCAGCTTACCCCAGCCCCATGCCACCAGGAGCCTGAAGGAATGGTAAGCCTTGCTTATGGATTAGCCAGGTGGGACACAGTGTGGGGTGGGAAGCTGGGATAATTTTGACCTGATGAACCAGATCATCTGGATGCATTTCAGCAGGGCATATCTGTGCAGGTTGCTGCTCAGTCCCAAGCAGAGTGCCTGGAGCCATGCTCCAGTTTGTCATGAAGTCTCTGACCTGGGTCAGATGTCTTCAGTGAACTAATGCCTCTCAGGCACACCCCTGCCTGATTTATGTGAACATTGGACCGGGTGAGATCAGTGAGGGAAGTTAGTGTTACAGCATCATCATGTTTTCATTTGGTGGATCCAGTTTGCTTTATTCACCTGTCTTCTTCTGCCTTTGTAATTACATTGTTTGTTTTGGAGGGGGTTGCTTTTCCAATCTTTGTCCTATCCCAGAAAATGGAACAGCTTTTACTTCTGTTATGATGGTTTCAGAATGAACCTAAAGCATGGGACCATATTCTTACTTCTTTTATCCAGCAAACCTTTCTATTGAGCCTAAAGTCCTACTCTTAAAGGAGTGGCAGGGAAAACAGGATCAAGCTCAGATTTCCATTTCTACACAGATTTGAAGAGCCAAACCCTATTTCTGCAGAAACGAATGGCTAAACTTCCCATTGCCTTTAAAATGGCAACGGATAAAAGTATCAGTCAAATATATATAATTTTATGGTAAAAGTCAGCAGCCAGTCAGTGTTACATAAAAGTCCCCATACATTTGAGAGACTCAACCCAGCCTGCCCTTCCCTGCCAACCTGGAGATTGGAGGCCTCAAGGACTTCCTCTGCAGTTGTACTTCAGCAGTAATCCCAAGGAGCATGTTTTCCTCTGGTCAGACTTTCAATTTTCTATCAGAGTGCCTACCTTCTTAGAGACTGCCTTCCTTCTGTGGATAAACACAGCTCTTGATCCTGTGTGCTGCAGTGACAGACTGACAGCAATGGTAACACTGACGTTTCCTTTCGTAACTAAGCCATTTGTTTCTTCTCGGGTCAAGTTTATCACATTTCTCCATTCATACTCTCTGACATGTCACGGAATGCCTTCTTATTACAAAGAAGGAAAATGGCTCTGATTTTTTTCACAGGTGTTAGGGTCAAAAGGGACCATGTTGACACCTCTGACAAAATACAGAACATAGTTTCTCTGAGTGATTCCTGTATAAGGTCCAGTAATCTCAAGAGGAAATAGTGAAAATGTTTCTAAGACATTCAATATTGATATAAGGCTTCAGGAGGTGAAGAATCCATCCCAGTCTACAGTGAGACCCTCCAATTTTTAACTAACTTTGCAATTACAATTTTGTACCTCAATTCCAATAGCAATTTTTCTAGCTTCAGTCTTACATTGCCAGATCTTACTGCTAGGTTCAGTAGTAACTACTGTGAAAAACATTCTCTCCCCACAGAGACGGGGTGCCCATACTATCTTTGATAATCTGAAATTACTTATTGCCTTATATTTATTAGACTTTAAAAGGACATTTTGTTCTTTTTTGGAGTCCTTTACAATACCCCTTAAACAGCAAACTACTGGCTTTTGTCACTTGGCAAACATAAACAAGATTATTTGGGGCCTCTCCAGTTATCCTCTCTAGAGAATTTTCATACCAAAGATCTTCCTTAAAGCAGCTAATTCCTATATGTGGAGGCTTAAATAATAGCTCTGCCTATTTATAGCTATGTTAAGTTTTCCATTTACTTCCATCTTGGTCTTGTGTGTAACCTCTGCCATGCCTGCCAATTCTGAGCATTGAGCACCCTGGGAATTCCTGTGACTGTGCCCGGAGAGAGGAAAGCTAGGGCATTCCCACTACTAGGGCATAAAACTGACAGCACACATGGAAAAGGAAAAAAAAGGCTGCTTAGAGGGAGTCACTGAAGAGCAGGTGGGGTCTCTGAGCAAATATGAATTAGACATGGTTTTCTTCATTTCAGTGTCTCTGGTCATGGTAAGGTACTGTGTAATAGAGGTGATGAATTGATTGATAAATGCTCATTTATAAAATCATATGCCTGAAAAAAGTTATGTGGCAATGGAGAAGGCACGAAGTGAGAAGTCCTTTCACATGGAGAGTGGATGAAAGTGGCTTTAGGACTTCTGTGTAATGCATGAGCATTTTGTGAGAGAAGAAAAGGGAGAAAAGTGAGAGATTCTTGACCCACTGATCATGTCTGTTCTTAGTATTTCCACTACAGTCACATTTTGTCATATAATCTCTTACAGAGATTTTATGGCTCAGCCAAGGACAAGGTCACCCTCCTTGTGTTTGAGAAAATGTTCTTGGTCACTCAACAGCTGCCTGTGGTGTTTGGGCAAGCCATCTCTAGCACAGGAAGTATGCTCAGGTCCCTGCCCCAAGAGGTGGCCAGGAATGGAGAGCTTCAGAGTTCTGGGTTTGGCTCTAACATCAACTGGATTTCCAAAGGCCTTGAATTTCAATCAGGAATAGCAATAACAGAGCTCTTAAGGATGGGGAAAAAAACAGGGCTGGTTTGCCAAGGGCTTCAAGCCTACTTGTACAAATTACATCATTGCTTTAGACAGAGTGCTGGAACCTGCCAATGTCTTGATAACTGATTAACATCAAAGAGAGATAGGAGGAGGTATCTTCAGTTTCTGCTGTATCTGAAACAGCCACCCCTATGCCAGAGGCTTTGAATTTTTAATTTGCTTCCCCATCAACACCCAGAAGGGTGGGGCTGGGAAAGGTTTTCCTCAAATAGATCATCAGCAGATACAGCTGAGCTTGTTCTTAGAGGAGCCCTGCAAGGCAGGCATAAAGGAGATAATTACTTCACAAGTCAAATGTGTGATATGTATCACCACTTCCAAGGACAAAGGAGAGGCTTTCAGAAATATGTGTAGAAGAAATGGTGGGGATGAAACAAGAGAGACTTTACAAATCTGGACCCAAGCCTGGAGGGGAGGAGACCTATAACTCCTTCCCACTGATCTAACATTGCCCAGTTGCATCTTTCTATACTCCCTTCCATCAACATGCATCAACTGGCCCCTCTCTATCTGGGTCCCAACCCAGTCAAACGAACTCATGGTTTTCCTAGTTTGAATCTCATTACATACTTTTGCTTCCCTTCAATTCAGCCCACACCTGTTCAGCCCATATCCACATAGTCCAGTGGTACAGTCACAAGTAACCCTAATCACTGAGTCATACTCTGGTCCAGTAAAAATTGAGTAAAAGTATTTAGAAAATGCATCAGTGTAGCTATTTGCCTCAGGAAAAAAACGTGTTGGAATGATAAGGCTTTGGGAGGGAAGTATTAGAATATCTACATAATTTTCAACCAAAATCTCAAATTCTTAAAGGCTGCACGACTGCATGGTGGAATATTAGGACCTGTTGTCTGGCCTATTATCAACATTTTGGTCAGTCATCTCTAGTGCAGGGTACTGGACGACTGAGAATAAACTGGCTAAGGAGCAAGCTGAGAAACAAATGTCTGTGGCTAATATCCTACTTACTAAGAACTTGTTTATATAGACAAATATATAATTATTTACTAGCAGGTCATTTAAGGATACAACAACAAAGAATTTTGTTAAGAAGAAAGATCAGATTTATTTGGGATTATGAAAAATGTCTGCATTACCATAAATCAATCAGGACTTTGTCAATACACTTGCTTAATTTAGGCTGAGATTCATAGAGCTGATAGCTAACATTTATTCATTACTGGTTTTCTTATAAGAAATCTGAAATAGGAAAACTTAAGAAGGTCATTAGGGACAATAAGTGAATAAGGTTGATGTTTTATTTAACAAAAAAAAAAAAAAAGGAATGAGAAAGGGAGTAGTCTCTCTTCCTGGAATATCACAAATAGTAAAAAAAAAAAGGTCATTTCAATTATGGGGATAAATTACAAGAAAAACTGCCACAAATCAAAACAGCATCAGATTAATTACTAACCTGAGATCAAATAGTGGCTATGTCTCTTTGCCACTAGAGGGAAATCTATAGATCAATTTATAGACTGTTTATCAGGAATGTTTTCATTTTGCATTGTAAACAAGATGGGTCAAAGCCTTGCCTGAATGATTTCTTTTCCAAATGGTTATATGTTTTTAAGCAGAGAATTTTATTTAGAAATGAGAGTTGGAGAGCTCATGGCATCTAAATCCTTTCCATGATTAATTGCTATCGCTGCTTGGAAATTAATTTCACAGAATCACAGAATGGCTCAGGCTGGACGTGATCACAGTGGGTCACCTGGTCCAACCTCCCTGCTCAGCCAGGGTCATCCCACAGCACATGGCACAGGACTGGGTCCAGATGGTTCTTGAATATCTCCAGTGAGGGAGACTCCACAGCCTCTCTAGCCAGTCTGTTCCAGTGCTTGGTCACCCCCACAGTAAAGAAGCTCCTCCTCATATGCAGGCAGAACTTCCTGTGCATCAGTTTCTGCCCTTTGCCTCTTGTCCTATTGCTTGGCACCACCAATAAAAGCCTGGCTCCATCCTCCTGGCATCCTCCCTTTATATATTTCTAGACTGTATTTGCTCCACTACAACTCACAGCCTTTGAACTTTATCTTACTTTTGCCACATTGAACTCACATTCCTTTTCGAAACACAGAGTACTCTCCTTGGGACAGTGAGAAGGGCACACTGGCCTAGTGTCAGCTCAACATGCAGGGTTGCAGGATGCCTCTGCTCTTTTTCAGCTCTGGCATCAGCCACTGGCTGGTTCATTCAAGTAACCCTCTATGACTTATATAAGCATATGAAATTTCTCCATGAAATATAACCAAATGTTTAAATAAAACACCATTACCCCTGCTGATCATTTCCATCTGAGTAGATTGACACATTGAGCAAATTCTTTTAAAACATGTACTTCCAAGATAAGCACATAAATACAGCTGCTTTTGGTGATCCTCAACGTACAGCACCTTTCACTCACAGATTTTTTCCCAGCTCACCAAGAGCCCCAGGGAGCAAAAGGTCAGTATCCTTTTCCTTGTTCACTTCCCCCACCCTGCTCTCCCCCAGGTTCCTGGGCTCCACACTTCACCCAGGCAGACACACTCCAGTTTCTGGGAAGCCCCCATGCCACAAGGAATTCCTGCTCTGCACAGGAATAGGTGCAGTGTCATCAGAGATGTGGCCTCTTAATTGGTTGGCAAACTTGCTGGATGACCTTGAGTTAGAAATGTGTGCCAGCAATACCTTGCCCAGGCTCTTATTTTTCCATCTTGCTCAACTAAGAAAATGTTAGACCAACCATATAGCATAAGCAAAGTTGATTTTTAAAGTTGAAATTGGTTATTTAAAAGTCATGACTATTCAGCAGGACCAGTTTTGAGAGTAATAGTTTTGGGATGCTTGAGGGGTTTATTTTATTTCATACAGAAAATAAAGCCCATTGACTCTGGCTTCTTTACCTTATGGCACCTGGGCTGGTTTTGGCTGGGGTAGAGTTAATTTTCTTCACAGTAGCTGGTATGGGGCTTTATTTTGGATTTGTGCTGAGAAGTGCTGATAACACAAGGATGTTTTAGTTCCTGCTGAGCAGTGCTGACACAGAGCCAAGGCTTTTTCTGCTTCTCACACTACCACACCAGCAAGTAGGCTGGGAGTGCACAAAAAGCTGGGAGGGGACTCAGCTAACCAGAGGGATATTCCATGCCATAAGGCATCGTGCTCAACAGTAATGTAGGTGGGGATCTTTCCTTTGATGACTGGCTGGGCATCATTTCATTGGTGGTGAGGAATTTCACCTCCAATGAATGTTTCCATTTTTATCTCATCTTTCTTGGTTTTACTTTTCTATCTCTTTGTTATCCTCCCACTCTGCCCCACTGCCCCCCATTTATTGATTTTGTTACTATTAATTATTATTACAATTATATTTATTTCAATTATTATACTGTTTTTATATCAACCCACATGTTTTTTCACTTTCATCCTTCCTATTTCTTCCCCCATCTGGCCAGGGAAGGGGAGTTGGATGTGAGTGACTGTGTGGTGCTCAGTTGCCTTTCTAACTAACCCAGTATCTACAGATAATTAATTTATCATTGCATAGTATAATCTCAGTTTAATATTGCTAGCCATGATAAGCAGTTGTTTCCTATAGAATAAAATATTAATTAACAACTCTAATAGAGTGATGGAGAGAAACATGGGTCTGATACAATAGCAGAGGCCCTGAGAAGCAGAGACACAGGGGATGGCATAGAGAAAGACAGATGTGGGATGATCAAGCACAGAGCTGCACTAAACAGTATTTAAGGAAAAGCAGAACAAAGAAACTGTAACTCACCTATGTAGAAGGCATCACAGATATTAAATTCTGATGTAATGTGATAGTGTAGACCAAAGAAGAAAAATACAAGTGTGTAAGTATGTTAGCAAACTAACAAAAGTACCTGAGGTGGATCCCAGAAGGAGGGAGAAGAAACCAATTGCATCAATACAATGTTCTCCCAAAGAGGCACTCGGAGCCTGACGACTTACTGTGTCACCCTCTTCAGTAGCCCAAAGCGCTGACTTCAGGACTCAAAGGTGCAGTGCAAGGGTGACCATTACCCTGAGAAAAAGCATGTCTACTAACAACTGCACACGTTATGATTTCAGTTGTATTGCAGAATCACAGAACCTGTCGGGTTGGAAAGATCTCTGGGATCATCGAGTCCAAGCTGTGACCCAGCACCACCTTGTCAGCCACACCACGGCACTGAGTGCCACATCCAGGCTTGCCTTGGACATCTCCAGGGGTGGTGACTCCACCACCTCCCTGGCTGCCCATTCCAATGCCCAGTCACCCTTTCTGGGAAGAACTTCTTCCTAAATGTCCGACCTAAATCTCCCCTGGAGCAGTTTTAGACAGTGTCCTCTTGTCCTACTGCTGGTTGCCTGAGAGAAGAGATGGACCATATCACTATAATTGAGACTTTGTGTAAAAAAAAATCATTCTATTTCAGCAGCAATTAGATCTAGACTAATAACAATTCTAGAATGAGATTGATACATTTTCCACTATACTAAAAATCTCTGGATTTACTTATATAAGGTATGCTTCCTCTGTGTCCATGAACAATATTATGAGTGTAACAGACTCATCAGTTCAGTTCAACTTATCAGTTGCTTAAGACCTTTAAAGGAATTCCTGAATCCTTTAAATCCATTAAATCCATTCCTGAAGAATTCCTTACTACATAGAGTCGGCAAAATTACTTAAAAGCTTCAAAATCTTTTTTAAAAATTAATTTAAATACAGCTATTAGTTATCAGGCTCACTTCTCTGATGGCTATGAATTCCACCATGAGCAAAAAATCTGGAAAATTAATTACTTTTCCTGTTTTCTCTCAGTCTTTATTTGATAAACACTTCTATTCCTAAAATAGAAATTGATTTAAAACAGCAAAGAAAAGGCATTGCAAATGTCCACATCTACCACAGGGGAATTCAAACCTTCAGAAGGGCACAAACCACCCTTGTTTGCTGTGGAAGCATAGGTGGGGATCAGGACTGCTCTGTGCAAGGGCAATCAGGGCATCAGGAGAGCCCTAAGAGCCAGATCAGATTGTCAGACTTCGGGACAGGAAACAGAAGTGTGAGGGATGATCCAAGGAAATACACAGTAACACAGCAGCAGCACTTGGCAGCAGTGCAGAGGATGTGTAATCCAGGCCTCCTGACAATGTCTAATGCCCTTTTCACTGGATAACAATCACCCCCTTCCAAACCAAAGCTAATGTTTGTCTGAGCCTGCTACATCTCTCTGGCTTGTGTAGGATATCCTAGAGTGTCACCTTCCACATATCCCTGCACCCCAGCACCTCAGAGTTTCCTTCCTCATGGCTTTCTCTTGTTAGAGCTGAACATGATTTGGCAACATAGCACCAGGGAGGTAATTTCTTTCCTTAAAGAGTCACTTGATAGCACAAAACAAGCTGTGAAGGAACAGAGTCCTGCTGCAGGGAGCACATAAAATCCCTGCTCTCAGTAACTGTGACGTGTATCTCAGCAGACCTCAGCTCAGGGGGCCATCAGAAGGGTGCTCATCTGGCAGTATTGGACTGAGGCTCTCATTCTCTACTAAATTTTATGTTATTCTGTAACACTTCTACATATCCAGAACTGTGACCATGGCACTCACCATGATGGTGCTGACAAGACTCCTACACTGAGCAGTCTGAGATATTAGGGGGATGTGACAACCACACCTGTGACATCTGCCCACATATAGGAATAAGTGTGTAATTAAACAGTGCTTCCACTTTCACATGATCAGTGTGTGGGACTCTGGCTGGCTTCAGTGAGGTTTGATATAATTAAATTAAACAGTGGTAAAAGGCCACTAAGGCTGGAGGATCAAAGCCCAAAACCTTGGTTAGGAGGTGCCTAATAAGTTAGCAAAAGGCCTAAACGTCTTTGATTCACCTCTTTAGCATACATTATGTAACAACACTTTCACTACCTGACCACATGTTACTTTTCAAAAGGCATTCTACTGCATTCAAAGCAAAGCTGATTCTTTTCAAGATTGGTATTGCACAATATTAGTGGGGAGAGGGTGTGAAAGGCAGGATGTTAGGAAAGACATCATCTGGCATCCAGGCAAAGGGTGCTTATTTCAGCTGTAAAAGTAACAGAGGCAAGATTTTGAAATGCAAACATCTCCAGAAACAAAAAGAATGATTGTTCTCCTTTTATAATACATGCTCAAAAAAAAAAAGATTCTTGACAAATGAGTTTTAAGCCCTGGCTTGGTTTGAAAAGACAGGTGTCTGCTAAGGAAGGCAGGAGCTTCCCTTGAAATGGAAAACAAACTCCCTCCCTCCAGATTATTATAATTTTGAAATTAAGGGGTTCTCAGGCAAAGATATGGGAGCAGGAATAACAGTTCTTTACTAGGAAAAATAAAAATAAAAGTGCAGTAATACCAAACAAACCACTGACAGAGTCAAAATATGACCTGACACCCTGTGGGTGTCCAATTGGAAATGTGGCTGCAGTCCTCCTGCAGTGCCAGGTGTGGTTCTGTTGGAGCAGTGATCCTGTAGAAGGCTGGAGTTTTCCTCTGAAGGTCCAGTGGTAGTGCAGATGGACCTGGTCTCCCTCTGGGAATCCAGTGGGGAAAAAAGCTGATCCTTGGAGAATCCAGTGGGAAAAGGCTGCTGTGGTGTTCTAAACATCAGATTATATCCAGGTGGGAATGCTTGGCTCCTCCCCCTGGGCAGAGCATCTCACAATGGGATGATGTAATTTTATCAGCCATGCAGTGACACTCAATAGTCCATTAACAGAAGATATTTCCTGAAGGGAGGATTGGTTGTGGAAGAGATAAAGAAAACTACCCCACCTGGTTTTAACAGATGGCAAGAGAATACACACCCCTGACCAAATTTGCATTTGTAACCTAAGGCAAGCCCATAAGATTTAAGAAAGGTGAATTTTTAAATTGGCAGACAGCCACTCATTTTCTAGATTCAAGTTCATGTTAACATGTAGTTGTTGCTGGAAGTCAGCTTTCATTCTTCCTCTTGACTATAAACAAATAAATCAATCCAAATCTTGTACTGGACTTCATCGATGCCTTTTGGCCTGAGTTTGGTTTAGTAAATGAAGGGAAATGAAAAAAAACAACCCTTTTTGTACCAAAACGAAGAAAAGGTAAATAACTGAAAGGAGCATCCAAGTGCAGACAAACTGAGATACCTCAAGTTATCCCCAGTTGTGAAATCCCTGAATTACCAGTCCAGCTTTTTATGATTATTATGAAGTCCTTTATGTAATGATAGAGAAGCAATATGTGCAACAATCAATTGTTATGGTTCTTTGTTTTCTGGAATTTTGTTCTGGGGGGAGGTTGACCTGGTTAGAAGCACAACAAGGCAAACTACTGCATTTGATTTATTACCCCTCACACTGCAGGTGTGAGAGAGCTGGGAGCAGTCACATGGAGCTTCTTTATCCAGCACTGTAAAGCAGTTAGACTTTGTGAATTAAAAGAAAAAGCCTAGTTTTCAAAACAGCCTACTCAATTAATTTTTTTTCTTCTTCTGAAATGTAAGAAGTTGAGAAGGCCTGTAGGAAACTTCATAAGGACTGCATGAGTAGCACTGATTATGTGTCCCTGGAGAGACCAAGAAAACAGGAAAGGGAGCCAGCCAAGAGGCATACTTAAGAGAAGGTTCTCAAACTTCCCTGTTACCTTTGGGACTGTTTCCAAATTCTAAAGCTAAGAAAGAAAAACCTGGACTTGGCAAAATAAATAATCTGCACTGTACAATACGTGGTGTCCCAGGATGATTTGTGACATTTGGTAATGCTGTATGTCATGAACAACACTGAGGGAATAATCCACAGAAATACAGCTGATGGAAAATTGCTTCTAAGACCTCTTGTAAATGAACAATTAAATCAAAATTTTGCCCATTTTATAAGCACTGTAACACAAAAAACCCCAATGTTTTCTGTTCACAAAAGAGCTATTGCAAAAGGGAAATCTCAAAAATATTCTTACTGGATATTACTTAGAAGGCATAATTTTGATATATTCCATAATTTGTCACTTTAATTTTAGGATGCTTGTGACTAGAAGAAATTATTGTCATTATATAACATATTATATATAATTCGTTAATTTTACTTAGAGTGGTCTTACTGACACAAATATGCAAGAAAAGCAGATTTAGTATTTTACTTCCTCCAAATGACCATATACAGATGGTTCTTACAATTATTTTCTCACAGATACCCTGATTATACCCAGTTTAAACCTAAGCTACAAGGAAAAGAAAGACATTCACATTATTCAACAGAGTTCAGATATATTTCCATCTTTCTGCCTAGCACTGGTCATGTGTGTAGGGCACTATCCATAAACAGTAATAGGGAAAATGGCTTTTATCACCTATTCTTCACTGTTTGAAATTTTTTTTTGAGAGACCTAGTGGAAAAAAGACTTTTCTTTGTATTGGAAATTTCCTTCCTCAAATATTTTTTACATTTTTTTAACCATATCAATATGTTTACAATGTCCAGCAAAAGTAAAATTAGCATTTATTTGCCATAAATCCGTAGCTCTGTTGTGTGTGCTTTTATTGATAACACTTCAGGAGAAGCTGTTTTCTGTGATACCTGAGCCATGTATAGCATTTAAATATCTGTAATTAATGCCACACCATGAAAGGTGATGTAATTAAAAGCATTTATAGACTATGGTTAAAGGAGTAATGGACTTTTAGAAAGCTATTTTTGTCAGCAGAATAAAAGAGGAAACAGAAATTTGCTTCCAATTAAGATTTTATATCTTTATAATAAGCTTGAGCTACACTTCAGCCAAGTTTGAGGGACTGTTACCATGTGGGAAGGACAATGTCCATGGTGAACTGAGGAACTACCTGCTGGTTTTTGGCTCTTTCCATGCCATCATTTACTTTCTAGCACAGGTTAGTTATGTGCTTGCTGCTGCTATGCACTATTTACACCATCATGTATGCAATATGATTAACATGCCAGCAGTGCAACTGCAATAAACCTGGATGATCCTTGCCCTAGCACTTTTAAATTCATTGTGGATAATAACTATATACACTCCAGCATTATCTCAGATTTAAATTTTCATGAATTTTCATCATACCTCTCAACAATTATATCCTTGTTACAGACCAAATAGTGGCTTTTGCACGTGCATAATTCCTGGAGACTGTAGCAGAAAATATGCAGGAGAAAAAAATGGCCCAGTGCCCAAGCAGGGAATCTTGTGAGTTTGTGTTTGTGCAAGAGAGATGCCCAGTCTGTTACAAGAGGTCTTAACACTACCTAAATAAAATACAGTGAAGAAAGTAAAAGGTACAGTTCATGAAGTCAGAGTAAGATTTGTTTGAAAATTGTAATCTGATTATCTATTACATGTTTTCCCATTCTAATGCAGACTACATCTTTGTTAACATAGATATTTAAGGGAATAATCCCATGTTCAGCCATATGCTTACCAGATCACCACTGCACACATTTGCAGTGACTGATACCTGGATTCTGCTCTCCCTGGAGCTCTTCCTTTCCAGTGTGCCCCAGGGCCAGCCCTGGCACTTCCCTGCTGTTACATGGGTACTTTCCATGGCACACATCCAAATGTAGTAAGGGTATCCTCCTCTGTTCCATCAGCCCTGCCACCTTTTGTCTGCTGATGAAGGACTTTTCAAGGACACTATGAATCCCAAGCTGACAGCCTTTCAAGAAACTACATTCACTTCCATTGCTGCCAGTTAACAAATTAATGCTTAATATGGTGTTAGAATAGTGATAGACCATGGTCCACATGCTGTCCTGGCTCAATGGAATAACGAACTACCCCACAGCTGGAGATGTGCATCTGTATATATGTATGTGGCAGAATAATATTTTGCACAAAAAAAAGAAGGATTTTCCCAACCTTACTTTAAGCATCCTCCTTATTCTGGCTATAAAATTTGCCAGTGTATTTAAAGAAACAAAAACTCCCCACCAGGTTGGAGACCACAAAATCTCTGACAGAGAAATCCTGCTATGGTGTGTGCAGAGAAGCAGAACCTCAGCGAGTCTCTGAGGAGGTGAGCTTTGAACCACTCACATGGTAAAAATTGTTCAGAGCCCATTTCTGACAAAAAGCCTGCAACTTTTGTTTTGCAATTAAGAGCTCTGCAAAGGCTTTACACTTCCATTTTGAAGTGAAACATTGCCCAGAGAGTTTGTGGACTCCCCATCCCTGGAGAAGTTCAACACTAGACTGGATGGGGCTCTGAGCAACCCGGTCTAGTGGAAGATTCCCTGCCCATAGCAGGAGGGTTGCTAGATGATCTTTAAGGCTACTTGCAACCCAAACCACTCTGATTCTATGAAATACCAGTTCCTCTTGTGTTTATCTAGCGAGATCTGAACTCTTGCAAACACAGGGGGTCCAGGAAAGTGGAGTGTTTGTCCTCATCACGGTACATGGCAGGCACTATGTCAGAAGGCTACTCTGGATGCATCACTAGGGCTGGAGAGGAAAGGCTTATGCCTCCCTCTTTGTACCTGCTCAGGGGACACCCAGCCACCACCACTATTATAATAGAGTTCCCAGGAAAAACAGGAGGAAGTATTCTTTGTTAAACATTAATTTGGCTCATTGTGGCTCTTTAACATTGAAATAAGAAAGGAGGCACAGAAGAGCCTTTGATCTTTGCTCTTGAGCTAATAAATAATAATACTAATTTCTGGGAGAGCCATGCCCAAGTCTTTTCCACAGGTGTCCCCACATCTTCTCAACATTAACTTTTACACTCTGGAATTTTCCTGCCTCTCCCGTTTCACGGCCCCTCCTCCCAGCACTGGCTGCTGCCTCCCTCTCAGGCAGCCCCGGGCTGAGGTATGGGTGCCTTTGCAGGCACCGCTCCCACTCCACTGCTCCCCACCCCTGCCTAAGGCAGGAACTTACCTGAGGACAGAGATTCCTGATTTGTGAGGCACATGCATGCTTGGGTGCCAGGAGGGTGGGAAGTCACTCTCAGCACCTTAAGGGATGCAGCACCATGTGTCTGCCCTTCACCCTCCCCTCGACCTGCTTACAGAGGGAACCTCCTCGCCAGAGGCACTGAAGTGCCTCTTGGTCCATTCCTAAAGGAACTTCACCCTGACCCCTGAACATGGTGGTGGTACTTCCTCCACTTCCTCTCTGGGTTACTTTTGAGGAGTTTCCCTTTGTTACATGGGGAAAGGCTGGTGTATCGATGTAGAGCCAGGACTGCATAAGTCTATGCATTTGCAAAGTTTTTTGTTCCTTCTTAAAATCATCTAAAGGAGGTTAGAAACTTATAACTCATTTTTTAAAGGGCAAGAGAAATCCACATGAAAATGCTCATAGAAGTGTTTTATCAGGGCTTTATACAGAAGGATGCTTTAAAAAATCCTAATATTTATTAAATGAATGAGCATTTTCCACCTCAGTGTCTTGATTCATAACTGGAAGTTTATGTTAGAAGGTATTCTACAAACAGTATCTCATAATCGTTTCAGTTTTAGTGTAGAGTTCAAGTTACAGTAGAATAAACACCTGAGCAAAGTAAATATGCATGACCTGAGGCTAAGAAAAGGAAAAAAAAGTGCTGTTCTTCTTTCTTATTATGTTTTTCCTCTAGGGTATATTTTTCACCCCTAGTACCCAATCAAAGAGGCTTCTTAATACTTTGGTGCTAAGTTATGGCTCCCCCATCAGAGGATTGTTAGGCAGAAGACAACAAGGATGTTTACTTTCCCTCATTGTTTTGATTTTTCTTCTAGATAAACCGTAACTTGTCTGGCTACACGATTTGAGTGTCAAAAGGAGGTGTTTGCAAGGCCCATAGTGAGCAGGAATGTTGTGGTGGCCTCACTTCTGCAACCAAAAGAGCTCTGAGAAAGCTCTGTGGCAGTTCACATCACCCCACCTTCCAGCTAACCTAGAAATACTCTGTCCAGTCTTGCCTTGTGCAAACCCACAATACTCTCAGCATGGCAACTTGCTGCAGCACTCAGAGGAAGTATAAATTCAGTTCTCAGAAGTGAGGAATACTTGTGCTCTCAAGCCAGTGATATTCAGGCATGTTTCCAGAAATATATTATTCTTCTTAAGAAGGATATTCTCTACTACCAGGCTTTGAGATTTGCAAAGTGATAGTAGTATAGCCCAAATGAACAATTAAAATTTGGCAGACTACTGTTCACTTCCCATTTAGAATCACAAGAACAATGTCAGAGTTTTATTTGATTAACATCCACTATCTGTAGTGATCAAAGGACTTTGTCTAAAAAATTAGCATTTTAGGAGGTCTTTGATAGTCAGCAATAAAATTCTCATACTTAGTCTGAAATCATTCCCATCTGCATTCTTTATTTGCATATAATTTATGAAGCATCATTAATGAAATCAAACAGATAGTAAGCACACCTAAAGCATCCATCCAACACAAAACAGAGACTCCAAATAATTAGGGTAATTGCTATTATTTTACTTCTCTGCCCCTCCTGTAATTAGTTTTGTTTGTAGTTGAAAAGGGAAAGAATCAAAGACTGTTCAGAAGATACTGTTTTAGTCTCACCTTATTTCACAATATATTGTTTTAATCACACCTTATGCTTTGTAGGTGGCTTCTGAGCAAACTAGGTTTGACTCCCTTCAATGGCAGTCTATGATTAATGGCTTCATTATGTAGTTCATGTCCAGGAAATGAAAATTTTTACTTCAGACAGAGTTCTGCCTGCTAAAGGACTTATTCCTACATTATCAACAGAAATCAAAGAACATTACTTTTATAGCAAATACTTTTCTATTTAAGGGAGTATGATTATTTGTTGACCATCAGTATCCTGCAGAAGTCAGGGAGCACAAAGGGTAAGGAACAATTAGTGCAGCAAGAGTTGGCTTGGGCTAATTTCCAACACCAAGACTATGCAGTATAGAATATCCTTTTATGAATATGAACTTTATAGCATGTTGCATTAACCTACTAATACCACAAGGAACATTTTATTTGGATTTATGCAGTTTTAAAGAAGACTATTAGGGACATATCCATCATTTATTACTTCTGGTGGAAAATTGTTTTTCAACAAATCAAACTTTTAATAGAAAAACATTGTAGGTATTTCACACTTACACACACACACATAAAAAAATGTGTACAGAAAAAGCACAAAGTTCATGGCTTTCAGATGGGGACTGAGTGTTTTCGATTTGGAGTTACAGACCAGTTTTCATCTGGGAATGATAACATTTGCCCCTGTTCCCACCTCTCCTCTGATGCTGGCTGCCTGGCCATAAACACACCCCAGTGCACCTGCAGGGATTGTGCTGAAGCCGTCACCTCCCAGTGTGCCGCAGCAGAAAGCTGCATCCATGGAAAACCCGCGGGAGCTGAGCCCTGAGCTCATGCCATGCCATGCCAGGAGGAGGTGAGTGGTTGTCTTTTGTTTTATGTGTCCTTCCAGCTGCAGCTCCTCTGGGAGCACGAGAAGAGTGTTTGCTGCCTGATGCACACCTGGCTCACCACAGCCTCAGCCGCTCCTTCACCAGGGTCCATGAGAGCACACTTACAGCCCCGGGGAAGCTGTGGCCCCTTCAACAGCAGCTTGAAGATGCACACTGGAAGAGAGGAGCCTTCATGTTCCCAGGATCAAGGTAGGGCCCATCTTGATGCATTTTTCTCAGATATTTCAAAACAGGAAAGGCCAACATTTTGTCATAATTAATGATGTCTTGTCTTTCTCAGTGTTCATAGTAACTGGTTTACAAAGAAGAGAACTAAAGATAGTGATAATAGAGAACGCACTTACACTGAGCAGCATTTACCTGGGGTGTGATAAGAGGTGATCTCCTTCATGTGTCTAATAGGGACTACTTTCAATCTAATCAGTAATTTGCTGGCCAATATAATTAGAGTGTTTGGCATTAGAAATTAATGGCACTGTTTCCTCTTACTGAACTTTGGAGCAGGGAGATGAAAAGCAGAACAACTGTGAATGCCTCATTGTTTTGAACAATGTAGACTGCATCGGTATATCAGAAATTATTCTTTCATTCACTGCACAACTGAAAGACTGTGCAGTAGTACCCATTGCAGACTCCAGTGTCCCACAGCAATAGTCACAAGGAAAGAAATCTGCCCACAGCCTCAGTCATCTATGATACACAGATGGAAAAAATTTTTAAATTGACATTGAAATCAAGATTCAAAAATATTGTGGCAACCTAAGCAAAACAGGTTTTCAGAAGTCAATTTTTCAAAGCAGCATACAGAAAGCATGAAAGCTGGCAATCACTCAGTAATTTGCAGGAACTTGATAGCATCAGTGTAGACTATCTTACAACTTGTCCATTCTTGTATTGGCAGAAGTGGCTGTATTTCTTTTCCGAACTTAATAAGTAATAATGCCGAAAGCAATACTTAAAATAAACTTTAGGCAATATTTAAATAAATCTCATGTTTGACAAATTGCTCATGCGCAGAAATAAAGTAGAATAGTCCCACAATCACCTGATGCAACAGTGGATTGCAGGACAGTAGCTGAAACTGAAATTGCAACAGTAGTGGTTTTAGGTTTAGATTAACTGCAAAGGATTTCTGCAAGCATTCTGCAGGTTCTGTGCAACACAGTGAGACCCTGACGTTTCAAGACAAGCTAATGACAGCTTACCTACATGTCAGCTACCCACAGTAGTACACAGAATACAGAAAGACAGCAAAATGTGACTAGGAAAACACATCCAATTCTGTCCCTGTGGGATTACACCTGTCTCAATATTTTGTGCATTAGTGATACCACACATGAGATGACAGGGGTTTTTCTTATGCACCATAATGTTTACAAGTTAGATATTTGCCATGTGAAAAATTGACTCCTGCAAAGTGTGTACCACTAGTCCTCAGAAACCTGTTTCAAAGAAGAATTCAAGTTTAAGGACAATAGTTTTTGAATAGTCACAACATTCCCACACAGAATTCCCAAAAACACTGGTTAGGCAGGTGAATAATGCAGGGCAGAGTGCACCATTTTAACTCAAACCTTTAAGGCCTCTTGTCAAAACTATCAATATCTCAGCATCTGAGTGTGCTGTGGGTCATGATGTCACACCAAGCAGACAGTTGCCATCACTTAGAAGTGCTTCTCCACGTATATCAAATCAGGCTATTGAAGATGCACTGCTAATAAAACTGTCCACACATCATAAGGCAGGAGTACTGTAATTCTACTGGTTTTCAGTATAAAATACCAAATTTGATGAATTTTGTAGTTATGAGAGATCATTTGGTCCATGTGTTTGCTAGCCTAACACTGACCCTTCCCTTTTTCTGGCTGAGGGCATGCAGCCTGAGCAGCACTATCTGTGCTGCTGAGCTCCCAGCCCCAGGGAGCACCTTGTGCCTCTGGCAGCAGCTTCTAAGGCAGGTCTGAATGAGGTGCAGCATGTACAGTGCCTGACAGGAGCCTGTGAGAGTGCATCAGCACTGCTGGCTAAGCCTGCTGCAGTCAGTAGCTGTATGGGGATGATCTGTATTAACTGGGTTTGTTTTAACTGAAGCACAGGATCTCTCCCAGGCTTTGTAGAAAATCCTTCTGATGAAAAAGGAAAGCCTTTTACATCTCCAGCTCACCAAATAGCCATCTCATTCAAAGCATCAGCACAGCTCTCCTATAAACTCCTGCATTATTTTCCATGCTTAAAGAGCACGTGTTGACTGGCAGCAGCTGAGACATGCTAAAAGCTGTCCAAGAAGCATGAAAAGTGGCATCAGACTGTGTGAGCCTTCAATAATCCACTAATCTTTTTGAACACATTCTTTTGTTTAGGCAGACTTTAGTTATTAGATTTGACACGTTTCACGTATTACAAAACTGATCATTATTGTGTAGCTGGCTAATCCTCAGTTTGAGGAAAGATTGATTTCTAAACTAATATAAAAAGGCTGTCAACTTAAGCAAGGAGGCTCTTTGTTTCTAAGCATATGATATATTTTGCTTTTACAGCATTATCAGAGATGATGCAAATGATGGGTAGATTTACATAAAAGGCAAAATGTATATACTGCACAAAACTGCTTCACAGCCAATGATCAAAGTAGGAATGGGTTTGTTTCTCTGTGAAACATTCACTCATGGTCAGTTAAATGACAGGTCTGTTTTAGTAGGCATTTCTGTAAAGACAAAGGCAGAATCATAGAATCATTTAGGCTGGAAAACACCCTAAAGATCATCAAAACCAACCATTAACCCAGCACTGCCAAGCTCACAATTAAGCTATGTTCCTAAATACCATGTCTACATAACCTAATAAAGTCAGGAATAAATCTGCAGGAGAAGTATCAATTAACATTTATTTTGATGCATTTATGCTTTAACAATAAAATTTAAAAATGAGGATGCATTTTTAATAGTAGTATTCACAGAACAGTCTATTTTTGCACAACTGTGTAGTATTTTCGATATTTTTCACTAAACTAAATATACAATGCCCACTAGATCTTGCAGAATTAATCAACATTTTTACAGGTTTCCAGACTATTAGAAAGCAGGTTATTGTGAGGTCACTGAAAATTAGTTATTAACATTGGGTTTTTTGGTGAGCATCTCTTAACAGGTCTTTTAACTACACTTTTTAAGTTCTCAGAATATAGTTTCATTATTTCTTCCTGATGTCTGAGTTTTAATCACTGTTCAAGTCACTAAAAGTCTTTCAATTTCCATTAACAGAACTGAACTCATTACCAGGACATAAAGGTGCTTCAGGTCAGACCACACAATAAGATCCCATTCCTTTTCTGATCCACCTTTTTCACCTATGAATGAATGCTGAAAATCCAGGAGAGAACTGCTTCCTGCCTGAAGAGGGGTCTGGGAGAGATTTTCAATCCATCTTCAAGGTTTCTTCATGTGAAGATCAGGCCTTTTAAATGTGCTTATTGAATATGAATTTATATATTTAATTCTAAGTTGCCCACATTCATTCTTGCTAACTGGACGCACAGTAGTCACTGATAAATTCAAATGATGGTAGTTTTAAAATGTGCATACAACAGTACATTTTGTGACAAGCTTCTAGTGGCCATGGCTGCAGACCTTATACAAAGCTGAAATAAGTCTAAATAAGTTGTTGTCTAGGTAATGAACTTGAGTAACATTTTTAATCCTTCATTGATGTTACCATTTTATAACCAGATTTGCTTTGCTCTTCTTCTATTATTTATTAAAATAGGCACATTCTAAGCTTTTGAAAGAATATGATCACAAATGCAGTCCAACTCCTAGGATATATGATAACACTTTTTTTTCAGTAAATCAGGCCAAGATAAGAACTGCAGCAAACCTGAGGCTTGCTGTACTGTCCAGATGTTGAGATTTCAGTAGAAGATAGGTGCTTTATCCTTAAAGCAATGTGATTTTCCATCTAAAATGCAACTCTTATAACAATAATGGTACCCAAAAACCTCTGTGTGGTTGATCAGCACAAAGTTTATGCCACACTTAGACAATATTTTAAAACTTAGGGAAGGACTTTACTTATGTACAGATGTGGGGCTCTGCTGTGCACTATAATGAATTCACTCAGTGGAATTTTAATTTGCATACATTATCCTATTATCATGCCTCTCCCAAAGCTTAATTAGCTTCAGTGCAATACTGCCTGAATGTAGCTAGACTGCTTTCAGAAATTAGTTATTTCATGCAAAGCCAGTGCAAAAAATTACTGATTTTTGGAGCTTTGTTGGGTCTTCCCAAGCATATTTTTCCATGTTGGGCACAAATATCTTGTGTGATATTTATTACAGTCTATACTCACTAATACTATATTTAGCCTTTTACTCCAGGAGATTCTCATTAGTGTATTATATATTAACCAGAATTATTAATCAGCAACTTGTCCTGCATCAGTACACACCAGAATTAGTACATGGAAAAATGCAAATCATTTAATTCACTCCAGATGGGAGATGGATGGTAAGTGTGAAAACTCAGCAAGCAGCAGAAATGAAAGCCTTGGCTAGTGTTTTTCCCTTTATTTAAGCAAAATCGGTCAGTGTCTTACACTGACTGCAGGAGAGAGGTGAGAGAGGGTGAAAGTTGCTCGGTGACAAAAAGTAGAAATCGAGCTAGCACAACTTTCTTGTGAATTGACTATCTTCAGAGGTATCAAAATAACTTAATGACCTCTTTAGTCCCAGGCCTATCTGAGGGTTAAGATGCACCTAACATCAAATACAGCCCTGTGGGGGCTTGGTCTCTGGAAGCCATACTGATCTGTCTGTTGTACCCCTGCAAGGTGGGCTCCTGAACTGAGCCCAGGGACACAGCCACAGTGGGAAGGATGCAAGGTCCTGGTCAGGCAGTCCAACAGGAGCTGCTGTGCAGAGGCAGCAATGCACTTCTGGTGCTTCAGGCAGGAGGGAAACAATCTCTTGGGAGGGAACCAACACTTCTGTGGCTTTGACACGGAGTGCCTGAAGACCTAGAATGGGTGATTCTAGTTGCAAGAGGGTGTTGTCCATAAGAATGATTAGTTATTTGTTGTTTTATTGCAGTCTAGTAGTGCTATGCAGAGCACCCTACAGGCACAAATTACAGTCCTCACTCTGGTCATAAAAGATTGCCATCAAAATTTCAAAATATATTGGGCAGAAATCCAGCGTTAGATCCACCTTTCTTTAGAAAGCGTCTCTCTCTATCAAAGTGCCCTACGCCAATTCACTGTGAGCTAAGCTCTCCCCACCCTGAATAACAGCATTAATTAAGAGAAGTTTTTGGCAAATTGCATTTCATACTGCCGCTTAGGTTGACCTAATTTGTGCTTGGCAGTCTCTGTAAGGAAAGTTAGTCAGTGAAGAATAAGACACTGTGTTGCAGTAAACAACTCAGTGCAGGCAATATCTGGGCAGTCTAAAATAGCCATTGTAGCTCTTCAAAGTTAAAAACAAAAAATGGTGTTTCTTTGTTGCTAATTTTATAAGAACTTTGTAGAGCAAAATTAAATGGTGTATTTGTTGCAGCACAAATATTGCCTGAGATGTGTGCAGAAAACTGGTGAATCATTTCCTGTTTGCTGCATTGCTGCTTCCCAGCTTTCCCCCCAGCAAGGGAGTGAGGTTGCCCAAACAAGCTAGGAAGCACATCTGGGTGCTCGGTGTCCCTCAGTGTGGCGGTCCCCTCGTGGCTGCGGGGGGCTGAGCGCAGTGGCACACGCTGGGGCTGGGTGCTGGGTGCTGGGGCAGGCACAAGGACGGGACCGGAAGGAGCTGGGCAGGGATCAGTGTCCCACCCAGCCTTGCCCTGTCCTGCAGACCTGCACAAGGGGAGTGGGCAGTAGTCGATGATACAGGTGGCTTGAGGAAGCCCACTCTCCCTTTGATGCTGCAGATAACAAGTGGTTAGAGGGAAGAGGGAGCCTTAAGTTCCTTTCTGGGCTTACCTGGCAAGTGGATGCCCATCGCAGTCCAGTACAGGAACTTCAGCAGTCCTTACAGCCACACAAAGGGCTGTTGAAGTTGAGCCAGGAATGTCACAATGGCAATAGCAAAGGCCTAAGTCTGAAGCAGGGTCCCGACGTGTGTCTGCACTGAGCTACATGAAGTAATGAAGGTGTCATGCTCAGAGTAGCTCACTGCTGGCTCTGCTGAAGCGCTGCTTGAAGATCACTGGCAGGCACACAGTCACAGAAATACTGGTTAAAAGAGGCCTGCAAAGGTCATCAGCTCCAACCTCTCTCTGGAAGCAAGACTACCACCAGCACTGGTTGATAGGTCAGCTGTGACTTTGGTCAAGTCCTGTAAGCATCCAAGGACTGAGACCCCCTTGCCTTCCCAGACAACCTCTTCTAATGCTGCACTGCCATCCTGGTGGAAATGGTTTTCTCATGTCCAGTCCGAATCTCCAGTTTGTAGCCGTAGCTGCACGTTACATCATCTGCCAGCTCAGAGAGATTCAGTTTTCTCATTTGCTTCTGACATGTCAAAATCTTCACTAAAGTCCATAAATACTCCATCTAGCCTACTCCTCCCATTAGTATACATAGTCATTTCCTCACAGACTGCAGTCAGGTTTGTCAAGGATGTATCCTTGGTTTGTCTTTCCATCTTTATGCAACTGGAAATGATCCCCAAGATTCATGCTTCTTGATCTTTCTTTTTAAGGGCTGAGGTGAGCCTTACTTGTCTACAGTTCCTCTTTCCAGGTCTTCCTTCTTGCTTTGACTACAGACAGATATAACATTAGCCTTTTTCCAGTAAGAGTAACAGCTTCCACTCCCTCAGTTTCACTGCTGTCTTCATCTCAGCAGTTGTTTAGTAACTTTTCTAAAACCTCTCACATTAATTGTATTATATACATGTTCTACAGACTCCTGCCACTTCAAAATCATTCCTGACTGTTCAAGATACCAGTTTCCCCTTGGAGAACATACCATCCATGTCCTTTACTTCCTTCATTTTGAAGGAAGCTGCCTGGTTGGAACACAAGTTGAGAGCCGTTGAAAGGAAAAATAGTTATGCAGACAGAAAATTAGCATAAACACTGGTTATCTTCTTTTCACTGAATAGAGGTTAACATTTTCAGCCTGTCAGATATGTTTCAAAGTTGATTATTTGTTCCAGTTACTTTATTGTGTGCTGTATATTTTCTTATTTTGGGAGGAATATAGACTGCCAATTGCTTTTCCAACCAGCTTGCCATAACATAATTTACACTTCTTTTTTGGGTACTAGCAACAGAGTTTCATGAAAGAAGCATTTTCTAAATTACAGAAATTAACTTAATGGCTATTATGCTTTACTCAAGTTAAATTCTCTCCCAAAATATAGAGTTTACTTAACATAATACAATTAATGTTTTGGGCATGCCAAATGCATATATATACATTATATTGCTGAGTGTAAAAATCCAGGAAACGCTCCTTATATGATTTCACCATGCCATTCATATATCACACAATAATAAGGATGATAAATAACTGAATATAGAAATTTACATCACAGAAGGTTTTTTTTAATAAAACAAGTATTTCTTTAGTCTCTTAAGTCACAAAAATGGTTCTTAAATTTTCTGCTTGCTGTACATCTGATGTAAAACTTAGTCAAATGGTTGCTTCATTCGTATACTCCTGATAGCCAAAATCTATACCTGAAATGAGAATATTAGAAAATAAAATTGCAGAAGTCAACAAGGGCAATCAATTATATTTACTCATGTTGTTTTAGACTTCCCTCTGACAATTCAACCATTAAATCAGTTAATGGAATTAAATTAATTGTATGGAAAAATCTGCCCTGTGCTTTGTAGATTACCTTAGCTTTTAGTGTGTGCTATGCAAGTTACTAAAAATTACCTGCCAGCTTTCACTGTTCATCTTCAGAGCTAGTTTAGTCAAATTTGTAGAGTTCTCCTCTCTGGGCTCCCAATCAGCTGTCCTGCCCTACACATGCCCTTTTTCCAACGCACAAAACATGAGATAATGCCAGAAGGAAAGCTGCCTGTGCAACATAACATGAGGAGAGCCAAATATTTCTGCAGTGCTCTAGAAGTTGCACATGCATTATGTGCTGCATGGACTTGGGTGGATTAGGGATGTGGTACTTAGTGGAACGTAAATGTTCTGGTTTATGCCTGGTCAGCATCTCCACTGCCTATACACCCAACAGCCTGTGCTCTGATCTAATAGTTGCAGCGCACTGGAAGTAAAAATAGTAATTGTACAAGAAAAAAGATGAAGCCAGAGAGACTGAACAGTGAATAGGAATTTCTGACAGTCAGTACTGGATGCATGTAAGAGGAAAAGAGAGCATGAACAAGTCAGAGCCTCTCAGAGTCTGAATGTACAAGCCCCGTTTGTGAAAGAGGCATAGCTAATGCACTGCATCCATTCATCAACCCTACTCTTCCTGTAGGAAGTAATTCTGTCAGCTGTAATAAAAGGAGAAAATAAACATTTTGCTGTCCCTTTTGTGTTCAGATAGTTCTTGTCAGGTTTCTACCCTGCTTCTTGCAGAGTTGACCATTTTCCTTTTTCTTCTCCCTAAGGGAATGATGTCCAGCTGTTATCCTGCTCCCTTTCAAGATGATGTCAGGTGAGTGCACAGCATTCCCCATGCCAGAAGTCTTCCTTCCCTGCATTATGTAGGGTTCATTGTCAAGTCACCAACAATTACTTTACCTGATACTTGTCAACATGCAGGCACACAAGAATTCTTTACCTCCAAAACTGTTTACTCAGCACCATCCTCTGCAGACTTCGCCCTCCTTTCAGCCTGTCTGGAAGGAATGAATGGGGTGGAAAGGAGACAACAAACTCAGTCTCAAGCTGTTGCTTTCAGAGTTTAGCTGGGAAGCTCTCCAGAAGGATGTGTTGCACAGCTGGAGCCCTGAACTCCAGAAGGGCTGCTCTGAGAGCCCAGCATCAAGGAAGACAGTGGCCAGAGAACAGATACTTCAGAGCCTTTGTGCTTCTCTAGCAGCAGTGAAAGAAGTAGAAACCCTGTGAAACGCACAAAGCAGGAGCCAGGGTACAGCTAGCAGCTTGTGGGACATGCTCCATGGCCTGCATTAGGTGGCCACTCACAGCACTGAAACAGATCCATCACCCATGCCACTACCCAGCCCCAGGCAACAGCAGAAATGCAAAAGTCCAGAATTTACATCCCCCAAAACGGTGAATATCCATTCTTTTCCTATCACCTAAAACAAAACCAGCTGATTTGTGTTAATTACAGCTTAGATGAAATAAATTTACAGGTAATTCACATGCCGCCTTTTGTACAGCAGCATGTGAATTAGCTTGGCATCCAGTGCTGACCTGACACATCCATAATGGTGGCATGAAGTCAGAGGATCTATTTGCAGAGTGGTATACTGCTTGAATTAAGGGTACGAGGGCAGGGAAAGAGGCTATGCAAAATCTGACTCATTTACCTATAAATCAGCTTACGGTTGGGAAGGTATTTATTTACAGATATTGGGACACAATCAGTAAGAGAAGCAACAAGAACAAGTGATGACAAGACTGCTGTATGCCCAGGAAAGGTTAAGGTTTGTGTTGATACTCTGACATACAGGAATGAGCAAATTTCTTTTCAGCAGCTTTTATTCCAGGTGATTAGATGGGGTGAGACAGGTTTGTTACTAGCAAAGCATTTATCTGTCTTTGCAAAAACAGTACACAACATCTATGAAATGTAACTGATCAGACACACCCTCCAAGAGATACATCCTTCCTACTCTTGTAAACCAGTAAAATCTACATTTTCATCTTAGACTAATCTCATGAACCACACTGGATGCTCAGAGCCAGCATCTCACCACAGGTAAACCAAAGTAGCTCCTCTCAAGGCAGTGGAGTAGTGCCAGCTGTGCTTTTCAGATCAGATCTACAAACCTCCATGCATGTGTTGGTCTGCCTATAGCAATGTGAAACTTTGGAGCAATGTGAAGTTTCCTGTTTACAGAGGTAGGCTTTCAAAACATGGAGAAAACGTATTGTCCAGAAAGTTTGCCTTTGTCAGGAGTCATGAATCCAGGGGTCTTTACATCAAGAGCACTTCCTCAATTAAGAGCAATGTATTGCACTTGAGCGTGGGCTTTTATTATCTAGAACTCAGATATCTACACTAATATCTACAATTACTCTTTTATGTATTAGAATGACTTTTAACGAGTTACAAATAGAAGAACCATGAAACATAGACTATGTTGTCTATAAAACAGCTTTCCATCCAAAAAAACCCCTGCCTTATAGGCACTATAAGCATTATAAAACATGAAATGATATTATATTTTTGAAATTTAAATTGTTTAGCACATTGACCTGGTCTTCCAATCAAATGTAACCAACAGACACACAGTTATAAAGAATTGTCCTTTTAATTCTCCTGTTAATGACTGTGGGCTTCCCAGAACAGTGGCACAGTTTATTGGAGACCCGCCCCCAGCTCTGCTCTCCTTGAGTTCACATCCAGAAGGAGGCAGAAATAAGACACAAGTAAAATCCTTTTTTTTTCAGAGATTGGCCCTGTGCCTCTCAGGAAAGACATGGGATAGCACAGCAGGGAAGAGTTCAGGCCTACTTCCATACCTAGTTTGGTGCTGGAGTTGCATCCATCAGCCCATAATAATTCCTCAGAGAATGAGAAACTCATCTGCTGTAAACCACGAGGGTTTGCTGATCTAGGATCACAAAACAACATTCTTTGACCAAGGATCTTGATGGCACTGAGCTTCTTATCTAAAAACTTCCAACAGAGAAAAGCATGTGTGCCTCCACATGTGTTAATATACAGCCATTTTTAAAATAGTATCCTCCCAAAACAGGAAAAGTAAACCAAGACCGAAATTCTCAGATTTAGTTATTATGCTCTCTGATCTGTCTTTGTTTTCTGTTATAATTGATCCCTAACGACGTAGGTAACCAGCATAGGTAAGCTACACAATATTGTTTTGGTTTGGTAAATGCAGGCAGCTTTATCTTAGGAATATTGTCCATGTATCTTTTCCAGAGGTCAAGGACTTGCACTTCCCAAAGAGCTGCCATTACAATAAAATGTAGCTGCCTCTTTCCACAGGTTCGATCATGTACCTGAATTTCAGATGATGCCTCAGGTTTTAGCTTTTATATTTTTCAGATTCTGTGCTGCTTTAGTGTGTCATTCTGAGCTTCATATGAAGGGATGGTAAGCTCTCTTCATAGAGTAGGGAAGCAAAACAATTCCTTCTCTAGCTGGGGACCAAGGACGGCCAATCCAAATCTCAGGCCCAAGAGCTTAAACAATGGTGGAATGAAGAGAGAAAAACAAGGAGGATGGGACTTCATAAGCTAAAGCTATAATTGGACAATTAACTCCATTATGCAAATAGACCAGAACTTATAAAGTGCGAGACCTTGCGACTGGTCATCCATTTTTGTGACCATTTTGG
>VYZP01041996.1:495-36831 GCA_013400635.1 Hypocryptadius cinnamomeus | reverse complement strand
AGGCTGGTTCCCTGCTTCTCCCTTCCTGCAGCTGGCAGGGCAGCTCCCTCCGGGACGAGGGGTATCCCCAAAGTGCTGAGGGATATTCAGCTTCTGCACTGGCTCTGGTGCTGAGGTGGTGCCTAAGTCCAGGGAGAGCCTCAGGAATGCCAAGCACCCCACACCTTCCCTGTGCAAAGCCTGGCATGATGGCAGAGAGGCCTTGGCCCTGGCTTTGGGGCTGTCTCAACCTGCTCAGGGGTCTGAGGATGGTAGGAGCCCTCTCTGGGATGTGTTTCTGGTGGAAGTCCTGCCCTGCCAGACTCCTACTCCACATTTGTCCCCAGCGAGGTTATAGCAACCACTGTGCCAGGGCATGGCTCAGCATCAGCCTCCTTCCCACAGCCAGGAGGTTCTGATGGGCACGAGAGCCCTGAACCCAGCTCTGTGCTCCCCTCAGGGAATGTCACTGCCTTGGGAAACCAGAGTTGAAGCTGGTGGTGTCTCCCTGGCTCTCCCTCAGTAATTTCATGCAGCAGAGGCTGTTACTGCTGCTCCAGAGCTGAGCTCTGTGCTGGATTCACTGCCTGTGTCACCCAGCAGAGCAGCAGTGCCCAGAGCAGGGACAAACCCCATCCTGCCCTTCCAGGGGCTGATGGAGCAGGGGATGAAGGCTCTCGGTGCTGGCTGCTCCCCGCCCCAGCTGCCAACTGCTGCTCGTTGTGGGGCCCCAGTGCGGGCTGGAAGCCATACATGGACTCACTCAGGTCCACACGGGGCCGGGAGGGGCCAGGCCCGGTGATGGAGCTCCCACCCAGGCTTCCCGCACCCCTGGAACCGGGAAAGGCCCCCGTGCAGCAGCCCCGCAGCCCCAGCCTCGCCACCACCACCCCACGGGTGTCCCAGCCCTGGGGACACGCAGGGACCTCACCCTGCACTCCCAGCAGAGCCTCAGGGCTGCTGCAAGGCCTTTTTTCCCAGGCCAGTTGGAGCTTTTCAAAGTCATGGCAGTCACGGGACCGCTGCAGCCAGGCCAGGGAGCATCTCCGCTTCCTCCGCTGGCCTGCGCGCCGCCCCGGCTCCCCACGGCCACCCAGCCCCGCTGCACCCCCTCCCCACGGCCGTGGGATGCGTGTCCCCCGTGCGCCACGCCGGGAGGAAGCGAGTTATGAGTTATTCCAAACAACTTTCTCCGGCCGGGATGGCCCCGGTTCCCAGGCACAGCCCTGGCCGCTCTCCTCCCCCTCGCTTCCCCCAACCCTCCTTCCCTCCGCTCCCCCTCTCCGCTTTAATGACTTCCACATGGGCCTCTGGCAGCCTGAGCCAAGCCTCCCAGCATTGTCTGAAATCTCCAAATTTAGAAGAAATATGAAAATTGTCAAGCGGCCCTTCCTTAGGGGGTAAAAGCAACACTGGGCCTCGCGGCGGCGCGGGCCCCACGTGACGGCCCCCCAGCCAATGGATCCCCACGGCGCCCCTGACAGCGCTGCCCAGCGCGGCCTGGCCTCCCCCGCCAGCTCATATAAGGTAAAAACAAAAAGGTTTTTCCAGCTTCTGAGGAGCCTGCGAGGAGTTTTGCACCCAGGGCTCCCATGCCGGCCGCTTCAAAAAGGCCGGCCCGGCGAGGCCGGGGTGCCAGTGGCGGGGTGTAACGTGCCACGAGGAGGTGGCGGGCACGTGGCCGTGTCCCCGCGGTGCCCCAGGGCAGCTGTGGGCTCGCAGGTAGGTGGCCGCGGATGGAGGGAGCGGGAGGGGGGCACGGGTGGGTGTGTGGGGCAGAGGGGATGGGGAGGTTGGTGCGGGGCTGCCTGGCGGTGTGGGAGCTGTGTGAAAACGCAGCTCCTCCAGCATCCCCTCCGGCAGCCCAGCCCGGCACGCTCAGCAGCAGCTCTGGGGAGCTGGGCTGCACCCCGGGAGGTGAGTGGAGCACGGCCACCAGCAGGGAAATCTGCTGGGCATTGAGCTGGAAAGGAGTGGCCGAAGCCTCCTCAGGGTTAGGGGATCCTGGGCAAAGGGGTTCCCCAAAATCTGTCCCTCTAGCTCCGTCCTGGTGCTGGGCTTGGTGGGGCTCGCCCAGCTCTTCAGATGTGGGGACAGACCCTCCGGGGCTGGGGGAGGAATTGCTGCCTGCTCTGTGGATGTCTGGGATGGGAAATCCGGGAAGCTGGAGGTGAGCCCGGGCGGGTGGGCTCCTCACAGAGCGGGGACATGGAACCCCTGCTTGGCTCCTGTGCTGCAGCCGCTTTTGGGAAAACGAGCTGGGGAGAGAGTGGGGCCGGGGCTCAGAGCCCAAGGCTCACAGGGTGTTGGAGCCGCCGTTCCCAGCACACTCACACCGACTGGGAGCATCCTGCTGCTGCCCAAGGCTTTTGGGAGCATCCTGCTGCTGCCCAAGGCTTTTGGGAGCCTCCTGCTGCTGCCCAAGGCTTTTGGGAGCATCCTGCTGCTGCCCAAGGCTTTTGGGAGCATCCTGCTGCTGCCCAAGGCTTTTGGGAGCCTCCTGCTGCTGCCCAAGGCTTTTGGGAGCCTCCTGCTGCCCAAGGCTTTTGGGACCCCAGGGCCACCCAGCCTGTGCCCTGCCTCTCTCTACCCTCTGGAATGGCCCCAGCCGTGTTATCCCAGCCGGGGGCTCTTCCCCGGCTCCATCGCTCTCCTGGGGAATGGTGGCTGCATCCTCAGTCCCCCGGAGCTGCAGTGGTGGCTGCGCAGTGAGGGTCAGCAGCTGAGCCCTGTCCTGACGCAGGGGAGGGCATAGGGAGGGCAGCAGGTGATGGCCAGCAGGGCTGATGGCCTTGCAAAGGCTCCCCGGGTGGTGCCTCGTCCCTCAGGGCTGCCCTTGTGGGCTTTAGGGCTGGCTCTGTGCTCTTGCTCTGCTCCCAAAGCACTGGCAGTGGCTGTCCCCCCACAGTGGGTCACCTGGGGACACTGTGCCCGGTGGCTGCAAGGTGCCATGTCCTCCTGCCTCCTTCCCCTGCAGGGACAACTGCCAGGTGTTATTTGGGTCTAGCATGGTGCCATCCCTGGGGGTACAGGTTCTGTATGGCTCTGTGTCCCTCTGCAATGGGACAGTGACAGTGACCAGGGCACTGCAGCCTCTCAGGGCAGCTGTGGCCACCACAGTCCCAGTCTGTCCCCACTCTGCTTTTCCTCAAGGGTTTCTCGCTGTTGCTGGCTGCCCCTGGGGAAGTTGCAGCATCCTGGCACTGGCATGCTGCACATGGGGCTGGGAAGCCACTGGTGGGACATGAGCTCTGTCCCCATCCCCGTGGCAATGTCTATCCTGCCCGTGCCCAGCCTGGCTCCCCAGACCCCAGGCACCATCCAGGGAGCCCTCCAAAGGACAGTGGAATTGCCTCTTCACCACCAGCCAGTGGGAGAGAAGTGAGCTCCCAACGAACACAGGCAGACGCCTCCGCCAGAGATTTCCCAAGCAGTTATCAGCAGGAATTCGGGAAAGGCTGTGTCTAGACAGGCTGCAGCTCTGGGTGGCTGCTGGATAGAGTGGCATTTCCCTCCACACTTGTCAAGAGACAGCCTGCAGATGATTAGGAGCCTTTTTTCCCTCTTGCTCTCCTTTTCTGTCCAAGAACTACCCCTGTCCCTGATCAGGCTTTTCCGAGGCTTGTTCCTCTGCAGTGCCCGGGTATTTTCTACAAATCCATTTCCCACAACCTGCCTTTGCTCTTCCCTGGCATCCTGCTCCTCTCCTGGGGCTGAGTGGGACCAGCCAGTGCTCGGTGCCTGGTGGATCATCCTGCAGTGGCTCCTGGAGAGCAGGGCTGGGATGAGCTTCTCCCTCAGCCCATGGCTGTCTCCTGGTCAGTGACAGTTCTGGCCATGGCACTGCTGTTTCCTGGTCAGTGACACCTCTGGTGGCCATGGCACTGCTGTCTCCTGGTCAGTGACAGCTCTGGCTGTGGTGGGTGCTGTGCCATGCCATGGCAGGTGCTGGACAGTGGCATGGCACAGACAGGAGCACGGACAGCACAGGGGCTGTGCCAGGCTGGGGACCCGGCTGTCCCCAGGGCTGCCCCAGCACCTGAGCCTGTGCAGGGCAGAGGCAGCACAGCTCAGCAATGAGGCCAGAGGCTGAAATCTGAGCTCTGGGGCTGTTTCACCATGCCCTGACCTTGGCTGGGAGGGCAGAGCAGGCGATGGGAGCAGATCTGCCCGGGGAGGGCTCCAGCTGGGGCGGGTGAAGCCCAAGTCACGTCCTGGGGCTGAAGGCCGGTGGTGCTGGGGGTGCTCGCTGCTCCTGAACCCCAAAGCCCTCTGCCTGCCCGGGACTGTGTGTGTTCACAGGGCTCATCCCAGCCCTGTCTCCAAGCCTGGCTGCTGGGAATGTGCTGCCTGCCCGCTCTGGGGATGCTGGGGAAACTGAGGCAGTGTGTGCCCACCAGCAGCCCCCAGCCGGGCACTGGGAGGGCACAGGGGAGTAGGGTCTCCTCCTCCTGTAGTGGCCCCCAAAGAGGCACTGGCTGGGAGGTGCTGGTGCTCCCCCAGCCCTCGGGGTGCCCCATCTCTCTGGCTTAGGGCAGGGACAGCAGGGACAGAGGCTGGCATGGTCATGGTGCCGAAGGGCAGGGGCTGCAGACAGAGCCCATGCAGAGGCAGTGCCTGGGCTGCAGCTGCTGGCTGAGGGCAGGGCTGAAGCTGCTTTGTGGACAAGCTGGGGATGGCCATGCTGTCTGTGGGGAGTGGGGCTCTGGAGGGCTGGCAGGCCCCTGGGCCAGCCCTGTGCCCCCACGGTGTTCACAGCGTGCGTGGCTGCCAGCTGGGGAGGTGACAGATGTGTGTGGTCACCCTGCCCAGGCTCTGCTTGCGGTGACACATCGAGGCAGGAGCTTCTGAGCAGCAGCATCTTCCCTGTCCTACCCTGACTGAAACCTGCTGTGTGCAGTGCTGGAGCTGCAGGGGGTGGCCAAGGTGCAGGAGGTCCTGGGGGTGCTGCCCAGGGCTCTGCCAGCCCTACAGGGTGGCACCAGTGCCACGTGTCCCAGTGGATCTCAGCGGGCTCAGCCCTGCCTGGGTCTGAGTTGGGATGGGCTGTGCCAGTGCCAGGGTGTGGTGGCAGGGACTGGGATGTGCTGGGAGTGCTGGAGGGTTCCCACCCTGGCCAGCAGGATCCATGGGAGCTGGCTGGCGCTGTAATCTTTGCCCTGAGCAGGTGTCCCCACGCTGCAGGGACACCCCTGCCTTGGTGGCAGCACTGTCTCTCCCTGGGCTGGACTCTGCCAGGATGAGCAGGCTCCTTTGCGCAGGGGATGGCAGCAGCCAGGGCCTGGGGAAGGGGCTGTGGGGTCTGGTGTGCCACATGTGGGGCAGATGCTCCATGGTGGCCAGCAGGTCACCCTGGTCTTGCTGTGGCACCAGCTTGGTGGCCACTGGCACTTGGGACAGTTTCTCTCTGCAGGCTCGGCCTTTTTAAATGGAATCCCTCACTGCAGATTTGTCTTTTGTTTTTTTTCCCTCTCCCTTTTCAACCTTCTTTTTTAAATTTCATTTTGATTCTTCCCCGCCCAGCCCCACAATTCCTGCTGGAGGCTCTGCAGGGGAGCAACGCCTGTTACACCAATCCTGGTGCAACTTTTGTGCTCCCTGTTTTTCCACATCTCCTCTCCCGAGTCCTGGGAACTGGAGCCATTTAGGGCATTTTATTTTAGTGTCTTTTATTGTTTAGATGGCTGGGCAGCAGCAGGGCTGGGCAGCTGGGAGCCTGTGGGAGGGATGTGAATTACAACCTGCAGAGATAAGGTGATAGAACTCGGAGAAGCAGCCAAAGTTGTAGCAGCTTAAGGAGCACACCATGGCTGTGCCTCTGCCCGAGGAGGCAGCTCCAGCTCCAGGTTCTGGGAAGCTCCTGCGTGCCCACCATGCCAGGTATCCCATCAGGAGCCCTGCAAGAGTGGGGTGAGGAGCAGAGCCCAGGGGTCAGGAGGATGCTGGAGCAGCCTCCCCGCACTGCTTGGGAACAGCGTCCATGGGGAGCTCTCCCTGCAGTGCTCTGGGTTCCCACCAGCCCTTCCCAGAGCGGGCTGGAGGCTGGTGACGTGCTGGCCTGTCCCCTCTGGGACTTCACCCCTGCACCACTTCCTGCAGGCCGGGAATGTGACGTGTAAACAAAGTGGGGAGGCTGGTGCCGGGCTGGGCTCCCACGCTCCGTGTGCCCCAGGGCCAGCCCCGGCCCCAGTGCCAGCCCCATGCCCCAGAACACCTTCCAGGGCTGGGCTGGGGACGGGGCACAGAGCTGGGGATGGGCAGCAGCTCCGGGGGGAGGAAAGCAGCCAGGGATGACGGGGATGGTGATCCAAGGGCCGGCAGCAGCAGGGAAGAGCTGGGGCCGTGGGAATGGCAGTGACCAGGCTCCTGTGTGCCTGGGCTCTTCTGTAGCTTCCATGGCTTCTTCCAGCCACGAGTCCCCGTTCTGCTGCTCCTCCCCTTCTGGAGACTCCTCACCCCCAGGCCAGGATCTGTGGCTGGAGGGTTTCAGCCCCTCACCACAGCACTGGCACCAGTGGGTTCTGCATGGCAGAACCGGGCACGGTGGGGGCCAGGCAGGGACAGTGGGGACAGTGCCCTTCCGTGGGGTGACTAACAGAAAGGTGGCAGAGGCCTCGTTTGTCCCTGGGCTCCCTCCAGCCGTGCCATGCCATGCCATGCCATGCCATGCCATGCCATGCCATGCCATGCCATGCCACACCACCAGAGCAGCGTGTGCAGGAGCCCAGTTCTGCAGAGACACCAAATTAGGTGATTTGTCCCCAGCTCTGGCCCCACAAACCAGATGCTCTCTCCCCTCTGCACCCATCCCCTGCTCGCAGCCCCCCAAACCTGCTCCTTTGTTCTTGGCACTATAATTCATCCCAGCAGAGCCCAGTGAGCGAGAGCAGCATCCCCCTGGGCCCCCTTGGCTCGTCCCCAGCAGGGGAGATGGGGGGAGATGGGGGCCGCTCGGGCTCCAAATCTGCCTTTTTTGACCATAAAAGGGCAGGCACGCAGCCCCGGCAGGAGGATGGGAAAGGGAAGGCAGAGCTATTTATAGCTGAGCATCAGGACCTCAGCCTGAACTCGGGGTTAATCAGCCTGTGACCAGATTAGGATCTCCCCCGGCCCCTCCATTTTCTCATAAACCTTTGATTTAATACCAGTGCTGGCGAGGGAGGGAGGGAGGAAGGGAGAGGGGAGGCACCTCTCCTCCACAGGGGCCACCGTGCTCTGTGGGGGACGGGATGGAGATGCTGGCAGAGCTGGAAGGCCCCGGTGGGAAGGAGCATCGGGGCTGTCCTGCCACCAGCTCGTGCTGCAGAGTGCCAGGGAGCAGCATCCCGGGAGATCACTGCCTGCAGGCACCCAGCAGGCAGCAGGAGCTGCCCTGGGGTCAGCCCCTTACATTTCTGGAGTTGAGTGAGTCCTTCCAGCAAGGCCATGCTCTCCTACATGATCCAGTGCTCAGCACCCACGAGGGGCACCTGAGGGGGTTCTTGGGCAAGATTTACCTTGCCTGGCCCTACCTTGGTGGTGGCATCAGAGCTGTTTGGGAAGCTGATGGATTAAAGCTTGTCTGGGGCAGGGATGGGGTTCTCATGGCCGGTGGAGATCAGGATTTTGGGGGCCAGGAGGAGGGGAAAGGGCACCTGAATGGGGTCGAGCATCACCCAGGGCCTTCCACCCTCCTGAGAGTGGGGAGCTGCTCACAGCAGAACCCCCCCTGGCCAGGGGACTCAGGAGTCCCTGAGGAGCCCCAGCCTGGCCTCGCAGGGCTGGGGAATTTCAAGGAGGAATAAATCCCAAGTGCTATTAAAAAAGGACATTTCCTGCAGCGGAGGCCTGCCTGGAGAGGGGAAAGGGCGCTGTGTTGTAACCACGGGGAGGGCCGAGCTCTGACTCAGCCCAGCACTGCTGGGAGCAGCTCAGGGTGGCTACAGAGCTCTCGGAGCACTCGCCCACTCCTCCTGCTCGGACATCACCAGCAGCAGCAGGGGACACACAGGGACACACAGGGACACGCCTTGGGACAGGCGAGGCTGGAGGTGAGCGGAGGGTCGGGGCATGGGCGATGCCAGCGGAGCTGCTGTGGCCATGGAAGGTGCCAGGGGACTGTCCTGGCCATGCCCTGGGCACCCTCTGGCCACCCTGGACGTGGGGATGTGGCAGTGGCTGGTGGATCCCCAGTGCTGGCAGCAGCACCATCCAGCCATTTGTCATTCCGGATCCTTCCCAGCCCGGGTGCCGCGCTCGCACCCGCACGAGCAAGATGAGCAGCCTGGGCTGTGGCTGTCCTGGCTCAGGGGACACTGGTGTCCCCCACACGAAGGTGTCCCAGCAGCAGTGTGAGCATGGGGACCAGTGGCGTGCTGGCCAGTCGTCTTTCCTTGGGAATTTGGGAGAAAGCCGTGAGTGGAATCAAGGGGCACAGGGCAGGACCCTCAGTGCTGGGGTTCTGCCCCGTTTTGGGGACACTGAAGGGAGGACTGGGGTGTCTGTCTGCCCTGAGAGCCTCTCTGGGGCAGGGCAGGGGGAGCTGTGCAGATGTTTTGCCTCCATCCCCGCGGGATGTGCATTCCTCCAGACTTTCTTGGCGTTTCTCCCCTCCCAGCACCTCCCTGGGGACGGCAGCTGAGCTCTCCCAGCCCCACACCACGGGCAGACAAGTCTCTGTCCTGTCTCTTCCCACCAGGGGATGGTGGCAGGGGAGGACAGGGCCATCCCCAGGCCCAGTGCAGGGCTCTTGCACACCTGGGTGACCTGGCAGTCACTCCCAGGAGAGGAGACGTGTCCCACACCTGTGGGCTTTGGGCACACAGGGCTTTGAGCGACAAAGGGAGGATTTTGAGTGACTGTTGTAGGGTTTGTTGTGCGCACAGAGCTGTTGGCATTGCTGTCCTCAGGCCCAGGGGATGCTGAGCACCCGAAGGAGCCCCGCAGCAGCTGCCCAGGACAGACCCAAGAGCTTGTGGCTCCACACTCAGCTCTTCACACTCTGCTGACTGCCTTGCTCTGTGTTTTACAGGCTCAGCTGAGGCTGTCCCTGGGGTTTTGAAGCTGCTGAACACAGGAGAGGATGGCACAGCCTCCGAGATGGCCACCACGAGAGATGGCAAAGCTGACGTGCCACCATGCTGCCACACGGCCACCACCACAGGCCCTTTCCTGGGCACAGGCAGGGATGAGCCATGGGCTCATTTTCCCTGCCAGCCATGCAAGGGGGGCTGGATCCCAGGGATGGATCCCAGGGGCTGGATCCCAGGGGCTGGATCCCAGAGGATCCCAGAGGATGGATCCCAGGGGATGGATCCCAGAGGATGGATCCCAGGGGCTGGATCCCAGAGGATGGATCCCAGGGGATGGATCCCAGGGGATGGATCCCAGGGGCTGGATCCCAGGGGCTGGATCTCAGAGGATCCCAGGGGCTGGATCCCAGAGGATGGATCCCAGGGGATGGATCCCAGGGGCTGGATCCCAGGGGATGGCTCCCAGGGACTGTCCCCAGGGGATGGCTCCCAGGGACTGTCCCCAGGGGATGGATCCCAGGGGCTGGATCCCAGGGACTGGATCCCAGGGGCTGGCTCCCAGGGACTGGATCCCAGGGGATGGATCCCAGGGCACACTGCAGTGCCACACATCCCTCCTGCAGAACTCACAGCAGCCCTTTCCTGGGGACGTGCAGGAGCCAGGCAGAGGCTCCGCAAAGGCAGGAGGGTCCCTGCAGCACCTCCCCTGCTTTGGGTCCCCGTGGCTGTTGCCACACTTGGCCAGGGCTCAGCGCTGGCCTGGCCGTGGCTGGTACAGACACAACTCGTGCCGGCCGAGGCCGCTCCAAACCCTCGTTCCTGAGCAATGGATGCTGCAATCTTGGGGCTCCACAGGGCTCTTTTCCCCACTCTTTCCCCCAGGGAAGAAGGGGCAGCAGTGGGGGAGCCCAGCCCGGTGCAGGGGGTGGTTCCTGCCCCGGCTCCCAGCCCGGTGCGCGTGGCCAGGGGCCGGGCCGGATGCAGGGGCTCAGGGCAGAGATGCAGCATCTGCTTCTCATCAGGCTGCTGGGGCTGCTGGGCTGTGATGGATGCTCTGTTTATCAGGTTCAGCCCTGCTCAGGATGTTAGTGTTCGCCTGGGAAAGATATTTTTGGGCTCAGCCGCTCCCTCCATCCTCCCTCGCCGCCTCCTTCCCCCCGGATCTTCGCTCTCCAGGCCAGGTGGGCTGAAGCCTGTCCAGACCCAAGGGAGGAGATCCACGGAGCTTCTGTCCCACAGCCCCTGGTTCTTGCCCATGGGAAGGGCTGGGCTCGGCTCTGCCAGCCTGGGAATGGCTCAGGCCAAAGTTTGAGCTTGGGAAGCCGAGGTGCTGGCCAGCTGCAGGCTCTCCTGGGGACGGGGACGGGGACAAGGGTGGCGGGGACAGCAGGAGCTTTCACACACTCCTCATCGCCAGGCTGGGGAAGGGGCAGGGAGGGATGTGCTGTGTGGCACCCCCAGCCCCACACTGTCCTGCTCACCCATCAGCCTCACCCTCTTGCCCAGCTCTGCACCAGCTCCCTCGGGAGATACATTTGGGATTTAGAGGCAGCCCCACCGTCCCCATGCCCTGTCCCTATCCCTGTCTGTCCCTGCAGAGCTGGGGCCAGGCTGAGCTGCCCAGCCCAGGCCCGTCGTGCCACCACGCTGGGGACACGGGCACACGGCTCTGGAGGCTGGGGACGGCTCTTTGTCCCCAGGCATGGCCACGCAGCGAGGGGAGCAGGACACGTCCATGTCTCCCAGCCCAAGGTGCAGTGCTGCATCTCTGGTCAATTGGGAGTCTGAGATGAAGCACTGTAGCTCGGGAAGGGAGGAACTGTGCACCCTGGGGACCCCCAGCCGCGGGGACAAGTGACACAAGGAGAGCTGGGCCCTGGCTGCAGGAAAAGGGCTCATCCCAAAGCTCCCGGTGGAGAGCAAGGAGGGATAGGAGGGTGGGGAGGCTTTCCTTGCAGCAGAGGACCCCTGTGTCTGCTCAGCACCCCCAGCCCGGCGCTGGGCACCAGTGGGAAGGGTCCCACAGGGATGGGAGGGCTGGGGGCACAGAGGGACACGGGGGTGGCTCCCCCCATCAGCCACACACGGAGCCTGGACAGCGGTGAGGATGCAGGGCTGGCACGGAGCCTGGGTTGCCGTGTCCTCAGGGTCCAGTTTTCCCAGGAATCCCTTGGGCACTAGGTTGGGGATTCCTGGAAATACTGTTCTTGGGGCCACGGCTCGGCAGCCCATCCCCAGGGAGCCCCGGCCGGCGGAAGAGCCGGGAATGGAGGTACAGGGGAGGGGAGGGGAGGGTGAGGGGAGCCCCTGGAGATCCCCAGCGGGGGGTGATGGATGTCCCCTGGGTCACCACCCACTGCCAGCGGGTGTGGCTCACGGGCAGGTGGCCTCGCAGCACTCCTGCCCTGCCCGGGCCACCCCGGGTCAATAAAGGTCTCACTCCCCAGTGACTGTCCCGGCCACTCCTTTGGGGTGGGAGCAGGGTGGGAGCTGAGGGGGTGGTGCCAGCACCGTATGGCACCTGGGGATGCCCAGGGACAGGAACCACCTGTGGAGCACAGCCCTGGGGGCTGCTGTCCCCACTGCATGCCCCCATTCCCAGCCCTGCCGAGGGACACTGATGTGTGATCCTGTGGGGCACTGAGGGCACTGCAGGCAGCAGCTGCCTGGGGATGGGCTGAGGGCTCTCCCTGCAGCCCCACACTGTCCTGCTCATGATCCCTGCCTGCACTGATCCCTGCCTGCACCCAGCCCTGCCTGCACCAGCCCTGCCTGCACCAGGTGCTGGCTGGAGACAGAAGAATCCCAGAACCATTTCGCCTGGAAAAGCCCTCCCAGACCAGCGAGTCCCAGCTCTGCCCTGTCCCCACCCTGTCCCCAGCCCAGAGCACTCAGTGCCACCTCCAGCCCTTCGCTGGACACTCCAGGGATGGGGATCCAAACCTCCCTGGGCAGTTCCAGTGCCTGAGCACCCTTCCCATGGGGAAATTCCTGCTGCTGTCCACCCTGAGCCTGCCCTGGCCCAGCAGGCAGGTGCAGGTACAGGTACAGGCTGGGCAGGCCGGCAGGTGGCACTGGTGGCTCGATGGGACCAGGCAGGACCAGCCCTTCCCATCCCATCCCATCCCATCCCATCCCATCCCATCCCATCCCATCCCACACTCCCCAGTTCCCAGCACGGAGCCCCCGGGGCTGCCCCACAGAGCTTCCCCACCCCTGGCAGCAGCAGAGCTGTCCCCCTGTCCCCAGGCCAGCACCAGAGCTGTCTGGGGGGACAGTGACATGGGGCCAGGAGCCCCCACACGCCCCATGCAGGACCTGGAAACTCATTTGGGGAGATGGAATGGGCACACAGTGAGGTGTGGGGTGCCTGGGATGGGCAAGGAGAACCCCAGGAGAACACCCCAAAGGGAAGGCAGCGATGGGGAAAGTCCTTCCTGCACCACATGAGAAGGAAAAGTGGAAATCACCAAAAAATGGAAAGCTGAAATCCAGCCCTGCTCCTCCCCGTGACAGCACTGTGGGTTTGCCATGGCTCCAGCCGCTCTGTTCCAACACTTTCCAAGCATTTGTTTGGATTTTGGTTGTTAGGGCTTGCAGGACATGCCGGGGCAGGAGGGAAAGCCATGGCTCTCACACGCCCAAATTAAAAAAATGTGGCACTTACTTCAGGAAATGCCAGCTCAGAGAGCTTTGATTGTTTCCTTCTTTCTTCCCACCCCACTTCTTTTTTTCAGCCAGAAAATTCATCAAGGTTTACCCTGTCCCTGAGAGAGATTTAGGTTTGGACAATATCAGTAATTTTTGACCAGAAAAAGCTCTTTAATTGGAGAATTGCTGATTGCCAGAGCTTGCCTGTGAACCAGCTGGCCCAGGCTCTGTGGGGACGTTCCAGTCTGGTTCCAGTCACCCAAGCAGGGCTGGGCTTCAGCTCCCAGCCAATGTTCCCGTGGAATTTTCCAGGTGCATCCCCAGCTCCGAGCACCGGGATCACCCACAGCTCAGGAGTGCTGACCCAGCCACCTGCCAGGGAAACTGAGGCACACACAGCTGCCCTGCCTCCACAACTACCCAGCCAGGGCTCTGCTCCACCCCAGGATGCTGTGGGTGAGGATGCCCTGGGCACGATGCCACCCTGGCACCCGCCACAGGCGCCGCACGCTGCCTGCCTCAGTTTCCCCGCTGCTGGCACAGAATCCCTGGGGAATGCTGAGCCTCCCAGCACAGCTCACCTCCCCAGCTGCCAAGGGAAGGGAAGGGAAGGGAGTTGTCCTGACTCAGCCGGCAAAACCGGCACCACCTGGGAGCAGCAGCCGCTGCTGGCAGCGCCCCGGGCACGCAGAGGGAGGCGGCAGGGGCAGAGCGCGGCTTCCCTGCTCGCCCTTCGCCTCCCTGCTCCCGGCAGGATGAGCTCCCTGTTCCCTGCTCTCTGCAAAGCACCAGGAGGGGAGGCCAAGCTGCCACGCTCCCTTTTTTGGGCAGTTTTTCCCCTTCCAAGAGTCCTGGGCTGGCCCCAAGCTCAGGCATTGCCTCCCTGGCAGGCCCTGCAGGGCAATAATGGGATTTTAATAAAGGGGTGGTGGTGCTGCTGTGGCACCCACATGCCCGAAGCCCTTCGGTGCTCTCAAGCCACCCCAATTTTGCAGGAATTCCGTGGCCATAAATCCTCCTCTGTCCCCAGGGCTGCCTGCTTGTGCTTCTCTGCCTTCCCTCCATCTCCTGTGGGCCACATCCCTCCAAATTTTATCTCTTAGAAAACTGTCCCTGAGAGCCCCCAGCCATCCCTGTGCCCGGCAGGGAGCTCTGTCCCTGGGGATGTCCAGGTGGAGATGGGCAGGAGAGGCCCTCAGGGCGGTGTTTGGCAAACCCAAAGGGATTGGGGAAGGGGAAAACCTCCCCCTGCCCCAGGAGGGCAGTGCCAGCCCCACGGTGGCCACGCTCCCCCCGTGACCCCCAGTACCTCAGCACTTCGTCAACGGCGGCAGAAATCGGCTTAAAAATAATCCCTGACCGTGTCCTGCGCTGGCCCTGGGCTCAGGGGGGCTGGCAGTGCCCCCTGCCAGGGCCCACAGGGCATTTTCAGTCATTTCAGGCTGGTGTGGCAGCCTTTGGATGGCACTGGCACTCAGTGCCACCCGCAGCAGGGCTGCTCCTTCCCTTTCTCCCAGCTCAAGGATGGCGTGGCCGTGCCCAGGTGCCAGCCCCGAGTGCCCGGCATGCCTGGCACTGTGGGTGGCACAGTGCTGGGCCCCAGAGTGTTTGAAAACCCCAGTCCAGCCCCTGCCAGGGGGAGGGCACCCCAGGGCTGGGGAAAGGCTCCTGGGTTGGGGCTTTTTGCAAACACAGATTTTCCACGGGCTCAGCAGGGCTGGGAGCAGAGTGTGCACACACAAACACACACCCACGAACACAAACACACACCCACACACCCACCCACAAACACAAGCACACACACCCACACACACACCCACACACCCCAGGGCCCATCTGCGTCCCCAGGGCTTTCCCAAGGGTGTCTGCTCCTCCCTGCTCCCCTCCAGGGGCCATCACACCCAGCCCTGGCTCTTGAGAGCAGCCCCAGCCCCCTGAGCAGTGCTGGGAACACAGGAACGGGGCTCGGGCAGCTCCATCCCAGCAGGGAGGGCTCCAGGCCCTGAGGGTCCCACAGCACCCCAGGGACCCAGCCCAGGAGCTGCCCCTCAGCCCAGCCCTGCAGGGATGGGATGGGATAATGGGATGGATGGGATTNGCTGGGCTGGGCTGGGATGGGATGGGATGGGAAGGGGGCAGCCGTGGCCCCCAGGAGCCCTGGAGCAGGGAGGGGGGTGGCAGCGTGGCAGAGCTGTCCCTGCCCAGGGGCTCAGCCTGCCCTGCACCCACAGGCACCCAGCCCGGGCTGGCAGCAGCACCCTGCTGACTCAGCAGCGGGCAGGCCGTGTCCCAGCCCGGCTGGCCAGGCCTGCCCGGCACGCCCCAATGCCTGCAGTGCCGAGCCCGGTGCCAAACCTGGTGCCAAACCCGGCTGCCAGAGCCTGGCTGACACAGGGGAGGCGGTTTGGGCACTGCCAGAACATACCCAGCATCAGCGGGGGCAGTGGGAGCCACCAGCACAGCCCCAGGGTGCCCAGAGCTGTGCCCAGAGCCCAGAGCTGAGCCCAGAGCTGAGCCCAGAGCTGTGCCCAGAGCTGTGCCTGGAGCCCAGAGCCGAGCCCAGAGCCCAGAGCCGTGCCCAGAGCTGTGCCCAGAGCTGAACCCAGAGCTGAACCCAGAGCTGAGCCCAGAGCTGAGCCCAGAGCCCAGAGCTGTGTCCAGAGCTGAGCCCAGCCCGTGCCCACAGCCGTGCCCAGTCCGTGCCCACAGGCACAGCCCTGCCCGCTCACCCTGCTCCCAAAGCCCTCAGCAGCAGCTCCCAGCCCCAGACCTCACCTGGCCCCGCTCCCTCCCGCAGCCAGGGCAGCAGAAGGTGCCCAGGGCAGCACAGGGCACTTTCCCACCATGTCCCCTCCTTCCCTCAGCTCCTGGACCCGCCATGGGAACGTGTTTGGGCCTGCTGGGGCTGGGGCTGGGCCTTGGAGCAGAGCCCAGCACAGCTCAGGGCACAGCTGAGCCAGGGGGGCACAGCTGAGGGCCCTGCTGCCCTGCCAGCAGTGCCCACGGGCTGCCAGCAGTGCCCACGGGCTGCCAGCTGTGCCCACAGGCTGCCAGCAGTGCCCATGGACTGCCAGCAGTGCCCACGGGCTGCCAGCAGTGCCCACGGGCTGCCAGCTGCCAGTATTGACTCAAGGCACAGCTCCATGGGCCTGGCTCCAGCCTTATCTCCTCCTGCCCTGGGGGAGCTGCCCAAGTCCTTCCAGCAGGTCCTGAGGCTGCACCGACCCCACCCCGGGGCTGGGGACGAGCTCCTGGCAGGGTGAAGCAGCCCAGGACCACCCAGAGCAGGGCAGTGCCATGGCCAAGGGGTGGGACAGTGCCACGCCTCGTCCTGCTCCAGCAGACCCTGCCCGGGGGATGCTGGCTGTGCTGAGCTCCCAGCTGGACTTTGTCCGTGTTGCTGGGATCCAGAGGCTGCAGCTGCCTCCCTCCATCCATGGAAACGAGCAGGGCAGGCTGAACACTGCCAGCCCCAGAGCAGGGATGGGCCCCGTGGGATCCCCCTCCAGCAGGGACACCCAGAGACGGGGGGACAGCACAGCTCACACCGTGCCCTGTCCCCAGCACCCTGGTGTCACCTCCCCAGCAGCAGCGGCCACCTGAGCAGCTCCTGAGGGCAGGAACGCACACAGGGCCTGTTCCCATCCACCACGGAGGGTAAAACCCCATCCTGCCAGGCCAGGACTGCTCCCTCCCTCCCAGCAGCCACAAGGCAGGCTTTCAGTGGCCTCTCCTCCTGCAAACGAGCCAGGGCTGGGCTTTCACACGGCCTTGGAGGGGGACAGGCAGCCCCAACCTGCCCTGCACAGCTCCACGCTCCAGCAAAGCAGCTCCTGCAGCGTTTCAGCAGCCAGCCCTGCCTGGCTCTGGCAGCTCCTGGAGTGGGTCTGTCCAGCCCCGAGAACAAGGAGAAACAGAGCAACTTTGTACTTGCCCTCAATTAACGAGTGACCTATTTAGAAGAAAATCTGGGCTAAGTGGGATGAAGGAGCTGGAACTGGCTGCTTGGGGGTGGCACAAGGCAGCCTGAGCCCGGCAGCTCCAGAGTCACTGGGGACAGAGCAGCCGGTGCAGAGCATTTCCAAAACTGCCCTGGAAGTTTTTATTGCTGGGGAAGAGGAGCCCAGCCTGGAAAGAACCTCACGCTGCACATGGCTTGCTGAGCCCAGCAGCCAGGGGACATTTCCAGGCAGCCAGGGGACATTTCCAGCCAGCCAGGGGACATTTCCAGGCAGCCAGGGGACATTTCCAGCCAGGGGACATTTCCAGCCAGCCAGGGGACATTTCCAGCCAGCCAGGGGACTCGAGGACAGGGGGAGGCAGCAGGAGGGAGGCACAGGGTGGGCCAGCAGCGGCGGGGGGCTCCAGCCCCACTCCTGCTGGGGCTCTCAGGGGCAGCAGGGTGAGCAGGCAGAGCAGGCTCCCCACGGAATGCTGCTGAAGGTGGAGAAGGCGTTGGCCGTGAGCGCTGGCAGCAGAAGCTCTCATCTGCCAGGCCGGGCGAGTCAGAGGCGGATCTGTGCCCCCAGAGCTCTCCTCCCGGGCTGGCAGCTCCCTGGGAGCCTGGGAACGCCGCCTGTCCCGGCCCAGCCCCGGCAGGAGCTGATGCTGACGCTGCAGGGCCCTGCAGGGCCGGTGGAAGCTGGCACAGCTCGCTCGGTGCGAGCCAAAGGCGCTGCCACGCCGCGCTCAGCCCTCCGGCAGCAGCACCTCCGTGTTCCTGATATCTGCAGAGCCACACGAGCCGCTGGGCACTTATCACAATCCTCCTGATGGCAGCTGAAGCAAGGAGCAGCTTGTTCCCTCCCCGCTGCTATTGGGGACCCAGGAGCTGGGTGGGTGGGGTGGAGAGGGCAGCCAGGCTGAGCTGTCTGTCCAGATGTGAAACACTTCCAGTGCTTCCCTTAAAATTGGTGAGCAGAGCACCACAGGCACTTGTCTGCGCCCCAAACTGCAGCCACAGGTGATGCAGGCAGGCCCTCAGCTCAGCTGGCACACTCCAGGAGGATGCCAGCCCTGTCCCAGCTCAGCTGGCACACTCCAGGAGGATGCCAGCCCTGTCCCAGCTCAGCTGGCACACTCCAGGAGGATGCCAGCTCTGTCCCAGCTCAGCTGGCACACTCCAGAAGGATGCCAGCCCTGTCCCAGCTCAGCTGGCACACTCCAGGAGGATGCCAGCTCTGTCCCAGCTCAGCTGGCACACTCCAGGAGGATGCCAGCCCTGTCCCAGCTCAGCTGGCACACTCCAGGAGGATGCCAGCCCTGGCCTGGTCCTGCCACACTCTGCCCATGCTGCCAGACCCCTCCTGGCTCCTTCAGCAGCTCCAGCACCACTCCAGCCTGGCACAGCTGCCCCTCCAACCCCCCTCTGCACTCAAAGCCCTGCAGAGAACCTTTTCCATGGGGTTAAAAAGCTCTGAGAGGTTCCTGAGCAGCTGTCCAGCTCCACGGGCTGTCACAGGTCCGGGGTGACCTCGAGGTGCTTTGTGATCACCAGAGACCATCCACACTGAGGTTCAGCACAGCCAGGGCTTTTCCCAGAGCTGCTGGCACACGGCTGCAGGGCCAAGATGAGCTACCCCACCTTTCCCATCCCCTGGGCACGCTGCCCCACAGGCTGGGAGCGGGCAGAGCTGTCACCAGCTCCAGTGCCACCTCCACAGCAGCTGTGCCCACACAGAGGGGCTCCCTGCTGCTCCCCCACACCGAGGAGAGGACACAGGCGGGGCAGGGGGAGCAGGGTGCAGCTGAGACTGAGCTTTGCCAGCACTTCTGAACCCTCTCCAGAGCAGACATCAGGTGCCCAGAGCAGGGCACAGCCCCAGTGCCCAGCAGTGAGCTCCAGGGCAGCTGGAGAGCTGTAGGAGAGCTGCTGTGGGGCTGGGTCAGCCTTCAGCTCCCAGAAAGGCTCCGAGCAGGACTCCAATCCCAGCTCTGTTAAACAACCACAGCAAAAATAAAAGCAGCCATAGAGCCACAGAGGAGGCTGCCCTGACCTTCCAGACATTTGGGATTGGGGCATAAACACTTCTTTCCTGGAAAGTGTATCCTGGCATTTGGGATCCCTTCCCGTCCCACAAAGCTGCCCTTGTGACACTGATCCGGGAGAACCTCACATCTCACATTCCTGCAGGAGCTCGGCTCGGCCACGTTAACAAACATCAGCAGCTGGGAAGTTATTTCCAGCAGCAGGATTGCTCCCAGAGCTGCTTTCCCCTCCCAGAACCTGCCAGAGACCCGGCCAGCGCTGGGGTGACAGTCCCAGTGCTCCCCACACACACCAGATCCTCGCAGGCAGGCTGAGGAAGAGCCAGACAGGAATTTTGTGCCCTGCTTGCTCAAATATCCTGCATTTACACTTCTTCCTGGAGGGCAGAAGGAAGCTGCAGGCACGGGGTGTTTGAGAGGCACCGTGGCCACAGGGATGCCGCAGCTCTGGAACCCTCTGGCCAGCCCCAGGGAGCCTCAGCAGCTGCCCCAGCAGCCAAAATGAAGGCTGGGGTCAGAAAGAAGCCACCTTGACCCACCACAGCCCCCTGGGCTGGGCAAGGGGCACACAGAGGGTCCCAAACACAGGCTCAGTGCCACCTGAGCTGTGCTGGGCACAGCTGTGCCCCGGTTCCAGGCAGGGGTGAAGGGCACCCAGCCCCCCTGGCACTGCCTTTGCTGTGTTTATCAGTCACCCAGCAACCTGCTGAGGAGAGGAGAGGGGCAGCAGGACGGTGCTGGCTCTGCTTTCACACCTGGACCCCGGGATCAGCAGGGCAGGGGGTGCCAGGCTCGCCCTCACCAGGGGACAGGGACAGGGCAGCTCCCTTGTCCCAGCTTTCCGAGGGGACACAAAGCAGAACGCTCCAGGAAAGAGGGACATGGGACATGGGGGGTGCTCCAGGGACAGGCAGGTGCCTGCATGATCTTGGCACTGGGATGGGGCTTGTGTGGGAGCAGCTGCTTCCTCCCCCTGCTCCCCACCCCGGGAAGGCCAGAAACACAGGGGAGTACAGGGAAATACAGGGAAATACACATGGAAACACATGGAAACACAGGGAAATACACATGGAAATACACATGGAAACACACATGGAAATACACATGGAAACACAGGGAAGTACAGGGAAATACAGGGAAATACACATGGAAACACATGGAAACACAGGGAAATACACATGGAAATACACATGGAAACACACATGGAAATACACATGGAAACACAGGGAAATACAGGGAAATACACATGGAAACACACAGGGAAATACACATGGAAACACACAGGGAAATACACATGGAAACACAGGGAAATGCAGGGAAACACATGGAAACACAGGGAAATACAGGGAAATACACATGGAAACACAGGGAAACAGGGAAATACAGGAAAATACACATGGAAACACACATGGAAATACACATGGAAACACAGGGAAATACAGAAAAATACACATGGAAACACACAGGGAAATACACATGGAAACACGGGGAAATACAAGGAAATACACATGGAAAACTGGGAAACACAGGGGAACACATGGAAACACACATGGCAACACACATGGAAACACATGGAAACACATAGAAACACATGCACACACAGGGAAACACATGGAAATGGGGAAGTACAGGGAAATACAGAGAAACACATGGAAATACACATGGACACACACAGAAACACATGGAAACACACATGGAAACATAGGGAGATACATGGAAACACAGGGACACACACGGACACACATGGACACATGTGGACACACACAGACACACACATGGACACACACAGACACACACAGACACACACACCCCGTGCCTCAGGGATGCCCAGGTGCTCCCTGTCACACAGGATCAGCTCCTCCTGGGAACAGCCAGCCCAGGCAGAGCTGCCAGCCACAGCTAAGCCAGTCTGTCCAGGGCCATCATCCCATCCCTCAGAGCCACCACGGATCCTGCCCTGCCCTGCCCTGGCCTGCCCTGCCAGGAGCTGGGATTCTGGGAGACACCACAGCAGTGGGCACAGCTGGCTGGCAGCCCCCGCAGCAGCTCTTCACTGGGGAAGGCAGAGCAGAGCCAGCTCGGGCCCCACGAGCTGTTTGCATGTTGGGAAGCAAAAACAAGTCACTTGCAATCAGCATCAAGCTGCCGAGGGCGGGCTGCATCTCCCGGGAGGTGCCTGGCAGAGCTGGCACGCGAGGCAGCCTCGTACCCACCTTGCTGTCCCCGAACCCCCCGCCAGCACCTCGGGGAGGGGCACGATGTTAAAAGCTGTCAGTGAGAGGGAGAAAGGTCACTGAGCAGGGACTTAACACCCATAATCAGTTTATGGGATTTGTGAGCAGCTTCAGGCCGGCTGGGAACGGCGTCAGCACAGCTCCAGCACAGCTCCACCTTCCCAGGGATGCAGCTCTGGCAGGGTTAGCAACCCCCCCCAGCTCCCCAGGACAAACAGCACAGAGCCATCCAATAAAAGCCAGCAGCAAACACCTCCTGGGCAGCCCAAGGGAGGAATGGCCACAGCCTGTTCCTCACCTTCCACTCCAAAGGAAAAGGGCCTGGGAAGGAAGGCAGGCGCTTCCAAGGTGTGTCAGCAGGGATTTCTGGCTCTGTCTGCTGTTCCATGGAGCGGGATCTCCCCCAGGCTTGAGTGGCACCATGAATGCCAGCCCTGAAGGGGCATTAACACTCCCACCGTGCCCACCCTCCTGGAGCTGCTCACAGGCTCTGCCCCTCCGGGTGACCCCGAGCCAGTGGCACGAACAGCCCTGGCCCAACTCCAGCCTGAGAGGAGGAGGAGGAAGAGGAGGAGGAGGAGGAGGAAGCCAGAGCTCAGCACGAGGCAGGGCTGTGCCTGGGGGAAGCTGTCGGCACATGAGAATGATTCTATTTGCTGCCTAAGTGATTTTTCTCAGCTCAAAGGACTTGCACCAGTTTCTGGCTTTACCTCTGTGCTCTCCTCCCCCACTGCCTGCCTGTAGCTGCCAAGGCAGGAAAGCAATCCCTGCTCCTCTGTGCCCCAGCTGGGCAAAGCCCTGCCCACGGCTCCCACCAGATGAGGATCTGGCAGATGCCATCAGCAGAGGCCACCCAGCTTGGTCTGGCTGCTCAACACCAGAGCCAGCTGCCAGCCCCAGGCTGCTCCTGGTCCCCACTGTGCCCACTTGGATTTGTGAAATCCTTGCAGTCACCAGAGATGGGCTCAAGACTCTTTAATTCATCCACAGTGCTGAGCAGCAGTTCAAACCCCAGGAGAAGGAAGTGCAGCAGCTCAGGAGAACCAGACACATCAGGGCAAGCTCTGCCCAGGGCCCAGCCCTGGAGATTCCCAGTTAAACACACGATGGTCTCATTTGAAAAAGTCCCAGTGCACTGCTCTGGCCACAGAACACGAGGGACTCACCCCAGCTATAGGAAGGGACAGGAGGATCTGGTCCTCGTGCCCCTGCTCTGGTGGCTCATGGAGTCCCACCAAGCTGAGTCACACAAATTCCCTGCCCCACCTTGCCAGGCACAGGATTTTGCCAAGTCAGGCTCCTGCCCTGGGCATTTACAGGGCTGTAAAGTGAAGGCCTGAATTGATCATGCACACTCTGAGAGCAGCAGGGAAGCTCACAAGCCAGTCCACCCTGTAGGACAACATGCACACTCCTTCAAGGGCTCCCGACCAGCTCAAATTGTTTCCACTCAAAAGAAGTTCAAAGTCTGCCACCTGCAAAACAGCTCAAGGCTCGGTGTCATTCCAAGGGTGGGGACAGGGAGCAGCAGAGCCAGGAGCTCCTGGGACACCAGAGTGCACACACAGCTCTGGAAGAGCTGCTCCTCCAGCCAGGCACGTCGATGCCAAACTACAAACTCAGGGGGGGAAAGAAATGCAGTTAATCGTCTGTGTTTACAAAAAACAACCCACATTATCAACGGGAACAAAAGGCAGAACAGGAAGGGCTGAGCAGGCTCAGGTACTTCCAGGAACAGTCCCTGATACCAAAACCCCAAGCTCTTCCCTGAGAAAGGAGCTACATTAACCTTCAGTAATTTATGAACACAAAATACCTGCAAACCCAAACAACTCGAGTCTGCTGTGAGAATATTCCCTGGCTCCTCCAGATTTCCAGCCACCAAAATCCAGCACTACCCACAGTCACATGGAAGAACGTCTCACATCATGTAAAAAGTCACATTAGCATCTCAGAGGAATGGATTTTACATCTTCAGAGCAGCTGAGCTCACTGTGGTAGTTTAAAGAGAGGGACAGAGAGCTGGGTGTGTTTGGAAGGGTTCATTAATGCAGCTGTGCCCCAGCACGAGGCAGTCTCGATTCCTCCCACCCTCCCCGTTCCTGCTGAGCCCTGGCTAACAAGGATCACATCAAAGAGCCATTTCCACACGAGAACAGCCAGGGATGCAGCCCTTCCACTCAGGCCCTATCAGGAGGGAGGGCACTTCCTCTGTGTCACCGGTGCTGGCGCAGGCAGCTCTCCTCCCTGCCCTCTCCTTTCCGTGCTCACCGACGTGTGTTATGACATCAAGCTGATATGAAATCATGATGATTTCACTGCAATTAAGGCAGGAGCAGATGGGGCTGATGGAGCTGGCTAAGCAACAAATCTTCTAAATTGGAGAACGCTGTCAAGAGAAATTAAAGCCTCGTGCAAAAAGTCAACTTGGGATGGCAGAAAAATTCCACATGGGAGGGACTGCAGGGAGGCAGCCAGGCCAAGCTCCTGGTCAGAGCAGTGGGGCTGGACTGAAGCACCTCAGCTCAGGAAAACCCCAGCACAAAGCAGGGACAGGTTCCCAACAAAAAACGCCTGAAAAAGCCAAGAGAGAACAGGCACAACACTGCAACAGCGAGGCAACGCTTGAGCTTGAAAAATAACCTCCAGAAAGACAGAAATCAGAAAAAAAAAATAACCCCCGGAAAGATAGAAATCAGAAAAAAAAAGAAGTGTGGCACATGCTGGATAGGCTCCAGACCTAGCAGACACATCAAGTGTTTTTAACACAGCCAGGGGTTGTGTTTGTCACTTGTTACCAACACCACACAGAGAAGCAGCCAAGGAGTGACGCTGGCAATAACTGGGAGCCAGAGCTGTCTCTCTTCAGAGCCTTTACAGGAGAAGAGAAAAAGGCTCTCAACTGCTTCTAACAAGGAATGGCTTAAATAGGTTAAAAATAATGAAGCAGTACTCTGCACATGAGCACTCTGTGCTCCCAATTAAGCAATCCTTTAGAAGGTGGCCTTAGGAAGCCTCTCAGAGTCGTTCTAAGGAGGTTAATAAATTGCTTTGAAACCCTGGACGCAGCTTAGTGAGATGACTAAGGAGCTGTTGTCACAGCCTAATGTCATTACCCGAATTCTGGCACTTTCCAGGGAGCACGAGGCTGCAGATCTTGAGCTTTACAGCCCCTTGTCCAAATGATGATTCCTTGTCCAGGGCCTGTAGCTGCTTGCAGAAGTTTGGACTCGGCGGGTGAATCTCTCTCCACACAAAACGTTTGCAGAGGTGCAAGCAGAAGTCAGGATCCAGTTTTAATCCTCCAGGCTGAAGTCTTTGTTACAAACCCAGGAGAACACACAGCAAACGGGTGTTGGGTGCCTGTTTAAGGAAGGTGGGCATCTCATGCCCTGGCCAGCACATCTGGCACAGGCTGGTGATGCAAAACACTTGGCCCACGCTGCTGTGCAGAAATAAACTCTGTTCCCACACATCTGCAAGGCTGACTGAGCTCCAGGCCCCTCCACAGCACCTGCAGCTCCCCAAACTACAAACCAATGCATTTTGACACCCTAAATGTATTTACTCTCCCCTGCAGAGCTCATCAAGAGCAGTTCTGTTTCCAAACCCCCCTCAAAGTCACGAGCAAATTTAACGGACAGAGAAAATAATTTATTCTCCTGAAACCAAATTATTTTCTCCAACTTTTCAGCAAGTATCTCATGTCAGAGCGTGAAAAGCGATGCCACAACAATTCCGAGCAGCCTCTCCAAGAACAGCTGCCAAGAAGGCATTTCATTGATGCTTCTTCCCCTCCTGCCAACGTGTGTTGTCAGACACGTTGCCTAGACAGCAGAAATCATGGAGAAGGACATCTCACAGTGCTCTAGATACCAGTTCTTACAAACAGACTGGTTTGCACAGGAGGCATTGCTTGAAAACCATCCTTATTTGGATGGGGCAATACTCAGGAGTTTGGAAAACCATCCTGGCCAGGAGAATGAGCTCCATTTCTTCTTGCACCTGGCAGGCAGCAGAGCCTGCTGTGTGCTCTGCTATCTCTGAAGCCCAGCAGCCTCCCTGCCTCCCAGATTATCTATCCCAGTGTTTATTATTTATTATTATTAGCACACAGTGTTCTCCACCTAAAGTTTAACATCTCAGGGCAGATCCTTCTTGGACAGAGTACAGGGGAGCCTTGATCCACATCATCACCATTCCAGGAATGCAGTGTCTTATGATCCTGAAGAAATGGTTTTCAAAAGGAAAGAAAAGATCTTTTCCAACAGTAAAAAAGATGAATTGTGAGCAGGAACTCTGCTCCATGCATAAAAACTGTCTAAAAAGCAAACATACAGACAACATTTACACAATAGGCATCTGGCAGCATTTTCAGACATTTTTTTTTAATTTATTCTGACATGCTATAAAGGAATAAATTACACTGTTAAAGAATTACCAGCAATAAAAGTATTTCTTTCTTTCAGCTGGGCTAGAATAGGAGTGAGAAGGAAGACAGCCTGGGGCAGTAACCAATGTGAACTCTGCATGGTGCGAGGCTGCCCCCAAGAACAAGAGGAAATCTGGTCATATCCACTTCACAAGAACTTGAAAGAAAATGCCTTGGTTTCAAACCATCCAATTTTTTTCAAACCATTCCAATTTTTTTCTCCAAAGCAGCAATCACAAGTCAGTCCAGCCGAGGCAGGACATGGCAATGCTCGGAGGCTGCCAATCCTGGGTCTGCAAAAGATGCCATTTTGTTTTAAAAAATTCCAATCTTATTATGGAGGGCTGGTCTCAAACAACAGGTTATAAAAATGCAAGACTGCCCCTTCCCCCTCAAGGAAAAAATACAAAATTTATTTAAAAACAAAATGAGGAAGAGTTACAACACTAAATCTAAAATGATTTAGAAAGAAATATGACTTCTTTTGCTTAACAAATGGCCTTAAACTTGGTTTAAAAACAGGGTAATGCAAATTTCTTAAACTGAATTAACAAGGCAAATTAAAAAAGTCTCATTTCCTTACAGAAACAGTTTTTAGTTTTTAATGAACTTGTAAACAAAAAAGCTCCCGCTTCAAAATAAAAACAAAATCCCAGATCATATAGATGTTTACAGTGATTACATTTATCTAAGCAACTTACATACAGGTTCAGTTGTAAGATGTTAACTAAATTTCGTGACAAATATGCTGTTTTTCCTTTTATACCAAGAACATTATAGAGTTAATGCAGAGTCCTAAAGATTATCTAGTAGTCGCTAAGTTTCTCTTAAGTCTTCACTTTAGATGCTGTTATTTCTAGCACAGGTAAGCAGGCAGAGTCTTTCATATGCTTAAAAACTGGAATCTTTGGTTACTACCATGTCAGCTGGCTTGGTATGTTGCACATAGAAGCCAACAACTTTAAGAATGTTTTAAGTGTACAACTTTCAAAACCCAGGGAGGAATAACCAGAAAAGAGTGCACAATTGTGAGCATTTACAATTATCACAACTGTTGCCGAAGACTGTTCATGCCATTCTTCCAAAACAATGAGATCTCATAAGCAGTGTAGTTCAAAGTAAAAAGGTAACAAAAATTGGCATATGCACAATTTTCTCCACTTGTGTGTCAACCATTAGTTAACTTTTCCACTTGAAAAAAATGCAATAGAAAACTGGACACCATGTTTCACTATCTCAGTAATATTCACAATTACAGCTGCTACAACTCAAAGTGCAGCATCACTGACACTGCCCAGAGCCAGTTTATACTGATATTAAGTTCTTTACACCAAGGAAATGGTTGCCCACAGCCACTGGCAAGTGTATCAACTAAAATTTCTAGGATTTGGGGAGTGACAAGTCCTGCTCCGATCTGCTCTGCTTTGTCCCATCCTCGTCATGCTCAGAAACCTGCAAGATAAACACAAGGGCAAAGTTACTGATACGGGATGGAAACGAGCAACAGCTTTCACAGGAGGAAAATTAAACAGCAGTTATGGTCAATCAAAGGGGAAAATGCTGCTCCATCTGGGAATTGCAGAGTTCCTGGAGTCCATTTCCAAAGGTATCCAGCACTTGCCACAGCTCTGGAGCTCACACACCTCTCGCTCACACCTAGTGCTGCACTGGGAAACAGGCTTAATGCACCAGCTGGATGCCACATTCCTCCAGCAGGAATTCAGCCCAGCAGTTTGAAAACAAGCTGTGTTATTGCCACTAGGAAACAGGATGTAATTTCATAGGATTGTTTTCTACTTGTCTGCAGTGGCTCATGTTTATATCCCTGAATGTCAAGCTGTCATCTGACTGCAGGGTGCTCTCCAGAGACGCAGTACGGCAGTGTCACACGGCCAGGCAGGGATCACTCACCTTACAGTAACTGCTGTCACCACAAAGCCACAGCAGCACGCTCTGGGCACCCACAACCTGTGACACCCACTGGGGAAGCAGCACACCTCAGCTTTGGAAGGACAAGTGCTGACTCACGTGACAGGGGAGGTGGTGCACACACAGCAATTCTTTCAATGTTCAGAATTCCAAATGACATTGGGGGATAGGGAGAGTACAGGAACACACACAGATCTCCAAGAACCAGCCACTGCAGCTAAGCCAGTCCTCCCCCGGTGCTCCTTTCTGGTGACTCAGGTGGCAGGGCTGTGCTTCACAGAGGGGACAGCAGCCTCAACCAAAGATGGCCTTGCCAAGCGAGTTTCCGTTCTGGATGCTCTCCAGACAGGATGGTTCTGCCCATGGGTGAGTTCATCACAGCGACAGCTCAGAGCTTTTGCAACAGAAATCTCTTCTCAGTAAAATACAGACAGAGCTGACCTCAGCTATAGCTTGTGCTGTCATCCAGAGAGAAGCAAGTGCAAACAAGTCTTACTAGTCTGACATTCTGTCCAAAATGTATCTGGAGAGCACCCAGAAAAGGCTTTAACTCTTCCAGAACTGGCTACAGGTCATTTCAAAGAGGTTCAGTAACTTATTTCAAACCCAGTGTTAATGCATTGAGGCACAATTCTCTTTACCCAGTACTGATCATATTAAAAAAAACCCTGCACCAGAATCAAGACAGCCATTTCCACTTGAGTGCAAATTCCCACAGAAAGCTCAGTGACTCCCGAGTTCCCTAATCCTTACTTGATGCACACAACCAAAAATTATGCTGTTTTTTCCATTTAGTGTGTTCAGCAGAGAACACTGATTCATCTTTTGAACCACTTTCTCCATCAAAGCAGCCAAAACAAAGTCAACAAAGGAGAGTGTGGAAAGAAATAGATCAACTCATTGCTTCAGAAGTCTGAGTATTTCACAAGAAATGGGAGCTTCAACCTGAGGACAAAAGACATCCTACCAAATGATCTGCTGCTCTTAGAACTCCTCAAACCCAAGGTAATGTGGGCAGGAGAATGTCCAGCTACAGAGAGCAACAGGGAGCTGGATTCAACTCAAAATGTCCCTTGGAAGTCCTGTAAAGACACAGCCCAACCACAGCTGTCAGATGAGATGGAGAGCACACAGAGCACTGCTGGCATGAGGAACGTGCTGGAGAGTTCATGGTGGCATCTCTTCCACAGATCTTCCATCCATACAGGGCCAAATCATCACTCCTTGCCCCTCTGAGGTGTTACCCAAACCTCTGAACTACGTGAGGGATCCTCAAATTGCTTTATTATTACCATGGCTGAAGATCTGATTGACAGGGGAGCAGCAACTGCAGTGTAATTCCCTAAAAACCTAAAAACCTCCTCAGTTTGAAATGCTCAGACTTTGTGTATTCTCCATTTCTCCAGACAAACAAGTGAGAAGGATTCAGGTGTCAATAACTCTAATTCTCAAGTAGAGAAATCTCAGTCTGTTCTGAGCAATCCTGCCACTACCACAGGCATCCAGCAAATATTAATGGACCTGCTGACAGCCTCACAGAATCTCCACTGCCAGGAGTTAAAAACACCTCTCTCAAATGGAACTGGTAGACTTTATCCTGCAGATTGACTGCTTGAGTCACTTTTATGACTGAGGGAAGCTGAGTGTAAGCACAGTTACAAATCACACCTGAACAACTGCTGCACTGGCAAAAGAGAGGCAGGCCAACTTCCCCGAGTCAGCAGAGCTCTGTCTGCTGGAACAGTTCACCTCTCCAAGTTCCAAACCAGCTGATCTGGCTGTTACAAAAGACACTGCACACAGTTCCAGAGAGGGGCAGGGGAAAAATACCGAAGAGAAAAAAGGCCATGGACAGAACAGGTTATTCTGGAACCAAGCAGAACATTTAGCCTGGATAAACTCTAGGATTCATTGATGATTTAGCATGGATCTGAGTTAAGGAAGTCAGGAATATCTGTAAATGAGCACACTGGACAAGCAATCTGAGTCTGTCCTTCTCTGGCCCACCCTGCCCAGATGCACATCTCCAACAGCATTTTACAAATAACTGCACCTGTACATTGCTATTTGCAGGATGCTGTTCAATGGATAGGGTTACCAAAGGGGTAACATTTGATACCAGGGAGCCTTTTAAGCCACTTCCTCAGAACACTTCCACACCGGCTTTGCTACAGCAACTACAAAATAATTTAACTGAACTCCAGAAAAAATAACCAGGTATTTCATCCTCCCCAGTGTGACAGAGCATCCAAGCCACACAGCCTCTTCCTTCAGCTTAGCTGGGTTCAAAAAAATCTTCATTAACAGGCAGAATTCCCCACAAAAAGACATGTAGGATTTTAGCACTCAAAGTCTTTACTTTGGTGAAGAGATGAAGCCTCTGAAGTCTTCAGATGTTTGCCAAGCACTGCTTTAATGTTCTGCTGACATTACAGCTTGATCGACCCAAAGGTCACCTTTCTTGGTGGTGGGGAGGGGAGAGTCATTCCCCAAAAAACCCAATGAAATTGTGCTAAAACCCCAAGAAATGCATCCTAGCTGTAAGCACGGGGTCTCTCCCAAAGGACAGTGTGATGAGGAATGTAAATCAGTGAACAGAAATGGTCTGAGGCTCCATGGCAAAGCTTCCCTGCTCATCCCTGGCCGTGAGCTCAGCGCTGCTCTCTGGCACTGAAGCATCACTTCAAGGTGCAGGCAGATAATCACTTTAATGACCTTTTCTTTCTTCACACACAGCATTTGGGCACAGACTGTCTGAGCCAGGAGAGCAGCACATTAAACCTCAGAACACTTCAGCAAAACTGAGCTTCACCAGCTCACAAGCTGATTTTCAGGGCAGATTCCACTTACAGATCAGCACCTCCTGCAAAGCTCTCACTTTGAGCATGAGCTGTTGTGAGGAATGTGCATTTTTGCTCAAATTATCTTCTCCTGCTCGAACAGCCAACCTCTCCACACCCCAAATTGGGCTGGGTTCTGAACTCCAGTCAGAGTTTCTCTATTTCAGGAAGCAATCCAAGCCCAGGTGCTTAATCACCCAGTCTGCTACTGGTGTTGCAGCTGCACGAACTGGTTTCCAGCCTGTCAGATCCAGCCACTCTATGCCAAAAATCTGACACTTAATGGCATCTCTGAATTTTTATTTTTTTTCAAGAACCACTTCAATCTTGGGAAAAGCAGCAGGTGTTTTAATACTTCATTTATTCTGAACAAAATCTGTTTTTCTGATAGCTATTTTGACTAAAGACACCTGGTAAGGTTTGAACGCTCCCACACTATGTGAAGAACAATGTTTAAGTTTATTGTAAACACTTCTGCATTTCTTTGATTTCCAGGATTGTCATGTTAGCAAGAATGTAATTTTATACATATAAAAATGACAGAGAAGAGGTACTCAAGAGCAGCAATGCCTCAGTACAGAATTTAAACCTTGCTTCTCTATTGTTAGTCACACAATCTCATTAGTTTCAATTTTATCCACAGCTCAGCTGCAGGAATTGGTTTCATGGCAAGACTGGCTCACAGATGTGGCAGTTTCATCCTAGGGACTTACCAGACTCACACCAGCACATTTGCATCACAAAAAAGTATTTTAAAAGCTTCTAGACCATGTGGAAAAAAAATTGATGTGTCTTTTCAGAACTCAGTTTTCAGTTATTACACAATTACATTTGAACATGTCACAACATTTCCCTTTGAAACCATAACCTAGAAACATCAAAAAATCATTAGGAAACCTGAAGCCCCACCCCAGAGCACCCAGATACTTCAGAAAATTGTGAGTTGGCAATCCACAGCAGTTTGGGGTTACTGCTTGATTTAGACAAGGCATTTTGAGCTCACTGGTCCCTTCCTTGAACTCTGGACCAAATGTCTCAATGTAAACCCATTGGAGGAAGCCAGAGCAGTCACAATTTTCTGTTCCCAGTGTTTGACGCATACAGAACGGAAGCAAACCCACAGCACTGTACCAGCTGCCACAGAGCAGAACCCAAAGTCTCTAGATCCTTGCCCAGTCAATGAGAATTATCCCTTAAAAAGTGTTAGGTCTAGGATTTTGGATTGCATTATATATTTATACATATATAAGGAATATATATGTATATATATAAATCAAAATAAATAAAAATGTCACATTCCCAACACCAAGTCAGTTTCTTGTTTTTGGAAAGTGGTTAATGCGGGAGCAAAAGATGCAGTGGTTAAAAATGACCCAACATCCCCAGAAGAAATGATATGAATAACAAGGACATTTTGGTATAAAGTTAGTAGTCAAATTCTCCAAGGACGTCTTTTGGTTTTGCTTTTGAATTTAAGAGCCAAATGTAGTTTTTAAACCACCTCCTTGATCTAACACTTGGAATTGCCGCCGTTGTCCAAATTCGTGGAATTTTTGTTTTTCCTGTAACGTCACTTGGTTCTTGGCTACTAACCTTTCATGTTACTCTTGGATTTGTCAGTTTGCTTGCCTGTGGGGGTTTGGGCCTGTTGCCCCTGCCCACTGGAAGAGGCTGCCTGCTGTGCTGCTTTCTGCTTTAACATTGTCCAGTCGAATGTGTAGTCGTACTGGTGGTTCAAGGTCCTGCAAGAGAGGGAAATGTTCTGCTGTAACACATCCGAGCCAACACCAAGCCCTGCCTGAAATCCCACAACTAGGGGATAGCTCCTTCTCTAAGCTGCTTTAGAGATTATGAATGGTATAGAAATGCTAAGTATTACTAACTTAAAGGGATTCTTGCAGCAAGCCCAAATGCCAGCCAGCAGCATTTACTCATTGCTTACACAAAGGTCTGCACTTGTGGAAGCAGCACTTCCTCCCAGCCCAGCTCACTCACCGTCTGCACTGAGCTTCTGAGCCTGTTTTTTTCGATATAGATATAATTTCAAGGAAAGACTGCAGCATTGTACATCACTGAATAGGAATTCTTTGGATTCCAGAAACCTGGGGGGAGACTCGAGAGATCAGTACCAGCCCTCCTTTTGACAGATGCTGTTCACTGCACGAGGTGGAATTTATGTGCCAGTTGCTCTAACGAGTTCAATGAAGCAGCACTGTTCTCCTCCACTGAAATTTCTCTCCTGGGAACCACTGCTGGGCCCAGCACTGATTTCCAAACATAAAAAGCTTCAAAGACTTCTACCAAGGGGTCAATTTCTTATGGTACTTGCAACAGAACCTGAAGCATGGGCTCAACCCTGTGGTCACATCACACAATGCAAAAACAAGAGAATCTTTTTCCTTTATGTTTAACATTGAACAATAATTTTCAGGTCCTTTAAACAGCTTTTGAAGCTCTGAAATGAAAGGGAGTCCCAGAAGAACTCCCTACACCACACACACAGGAACTGCCCTCTGCAGTGCCAGTCCCACAGAGCAGTTCCCAACTGGATCCCTGAGAAGTTTCTGTGCTTTTCCACTTGGAGACTGACCTGAAAAGAATACGGAATAATTGCCTCAGGTACATGTAATCTGGTGCCTCTTCAAAGCGCAGGCCACGACAGTAGTTCAGATACATGGCAAATTCTGCAGGGAACCCCTGTGAATCAACAGTGTTAATCAAGCCATGGCTCACAGCAAAAACCTCCTAACAAAGGCAAAAAGATGTACATGTGTCTCTAACAGCAGAAGAAAACTGGCTGAAGATGCATGAATTAATTCCACTTTGCCCCCAGTTGTTAATGTGTTCTGTAGTTCAGCATGTGGATTTGCTCAGTACACACTCCTTCCCCAGAACTGTTACCTCATGGGTGGTTTGCAATCATAAGCTCTCTGCTACCAGATCCTTCAACATTTAACTTATTTATAAAGCACACTGTTCATCCTAATTAAACCTTGTTCTTATTAACTCTGTAAAAGAAGTATAATTATCTGGTAAGAGATTCACTCTTGTTTCCTTGATAATCTGCTTGAACATAGTAGAGACAAGGTCAGTTAATAAGCATTAAGTGTGAAAACTTAAATTATGAAAACCTCGTTCAAAGATTTTCTGCTTTACATTTTTAAACATTTAATGCTGTATTAAATCCTGCCTGTAATAGGTAATAGCACACACAACAGTGCTGTAAAAAATCACAGGGTGTAACATCCCTGGAAGTTCAAGGCCACACTGGATGGAGCTCTGAGCAACCCGGACTAGTGGATGGCATCCCTGCCCCCAGCATGGGGTTGGAACTGGATGATTTTTAAGGTCCCTTCCAACCCAAACCATTCCATGAACAGTTCAACAGCTTGGGAGATGCTGTCAAACTCTGGGGACAGAGATGTGCAGGAGTAGAAAGTGCAATCCTTGGTGCTGCTGTCTGAGGGGCACAAGCCCTGCTGTGTTCTCAAGGATCTTTGTTAAGAAGCACTTGGATGCCACAGTGCAAGAGGAATCTTAAGACTCAAAGGAAAACCTTGGAAAAACAAAGACCACTTGCATCCAATTCCACTACAGGCACTACTTGAGCAAGGGCAGACAATATGAACCCTCCTGGAGAGGCAGAAAGTGGATGTGGGTGAGCCAGACAGCTCCACCTTGGTTACTTATTTACTTCTGATGTCAAACTTGCACTGTAAACAGTTAAAGAACTGAACAAGCCTCACCTAAGAGAGCTGGGAGCTTGCACAGCCAACAGTCAGCAAGAGCTGAATGATGGTGGCATGAACTTTGCCAAGGAGCAGCAGCAAATGCTGCCCTGTACACACATTCCCAGTCTTGCTGGGTGGCCAAACACAAGGCACCCAGTGCCTGCCAAAGCAGTATTATTCAGCAGCAAATGCCATGTGAGCTATTTAATATATTGGCTCAAGTTTAGGGGAAAAAAACAACAAACAACAAACCAAACAAGAAAAGAATTTCCATTTCACAGTATGACATCACTTGGAAACTCTTACCTTACACAAAACCTCAACAGGAGTGGACATTTTCTTTTCACTAATCTTTTCATACTTTTGCTTCTTTGTTGCAGCCTGTGGAACATGTAGGTCACAATATAAGAGATATTGTGCAACACTGGATTAACAAGGACAGCAGCAAAAAAAAAAATGACAAAAATCCTTTGGTCAACCATAAGTATTTTATGTGAAATCTCCAAGTCCCACACACTTATTGCAAAGAGAATGAAGGTCAATCTGGTATTAAGATTTGGCCACAGTTTAATACCATTTGTCGCAGTCTAATGCTTCCATCACATGGCACAGCTCGTGTAGTTCTAGCTGCTGCTTTTGTCCATTAACCACAGCAGACTTGCAGCTCCATTTGCCAAAGTTGTATTAATTCCCACTCAGTGCCCCATTCAGGGCTGCCTGGTGCTCCAGCACCCTTTACATTCATTTGCAGCTGAGGAGTTCCAGTGGCCCACAAGCTGCTGCCTTTTTAGAAACTGTGCAGCTGCAACACCATTGGAATTACACAACTCTCACACGAAGAAAGAAAAACAATTAAAACATGAAAACCAATCACTGGAGTCTAAATAAGTGAAATAAGAAATGCCTGCCACATTTGTAGCTGGCTCCCATACATGGAAATCCTGAACAAGTCTGCTGCAGTTAATAATTATTCAGTTGTGCCATAATCTGGACTGAAGATACCACTGAGGCTGAACTTGCCAGGCAAGAGATTATTTCCATGCTCTCTCCAGCAATTCAAAAAGCCACTAACAATGTTATTTTTTATTTCCCAAAGGGGCCTCAGCCTGCAACAGGACAATAACTGGCAAAGATGATGTCAGCTATTGTTTAGCATAAATTTTAAGACAGTCCAACAATGCACATTTTGCCTGCTGCGTAAGAGGCAGAATCCACAGTCTATAAATATCAAGCTTTGGGAAAAGCTGCTTTGTACAACTGAGGCTAAACATTATATAAACCCACCTGACAGGCAGAAGCATGTTACTCAAACATGAAAAAAAATATTAAAAGGGTGGGGGAGGGAAAAAAAAGGCATCATAACCTACCTTTAATCCTTGCCAAGGCAGACTGGTTCTGTTAAAGTACATCAATACATAGCCTAGAGACTCCATGTCATCCCTACGACTGCAGGAGGAAAAACACAAGCAATTACAATTTCTGGCATTTCTTACTTTATTCTACAGTGCTAGCATTCAAAAATTTAAATTAAAAAATAATTCAGGAATAAACTCTAAGAAAACCCTAAGATAGGAAGAGATCCTATTCATTTTTTAAGCAAGGAATATTCTGTACGTATTGTGTGTTCTAAGGTTCCACGTGCAGTTACACTGATTTGGGAAACAAAGCCTTTGGAAAATGAAAAAAAAAAACCAAAACCAAACATAAAAAACAAAACCAAAAAAACCAACCATGCAACCAAACAAAAAACCCACCCCAAAAACAAAANAAATGTCTTTCCTGCCTTCTTAAGTAGCTTGTGTAGAAACTGAGGATTTTCCTGTAGGAGCCATGAAATGCATTGTAAGAGAGAATGAGGTTAATGAGGTCAATAAGGCAGTAACATCTTGTCAGTCACATTTTTCCCTGAACCTTGGCTCAGTCTGGGATCAATCCTGACCACCTGGTCCCTAAGGGGCATTGCTCCTTTCTTCCTTGCCTTCTGTCCAAACCCCCTGAGCTGCCTCTGATTTTAAAAGGCAGCAATATTTATGAAGGTGCATGAATCAATCTGAGAGGCACCTCAGCCTTCTTCCCACCAAAGTCTGTTCCAAGGCAGCTGGAGAACTCCAAAGTGATCCAGCTGAGAACTTGCACAAACTCTCATGCAAAAGGCTTCAAATGCTTTCTGCCCTGCACATGTTCCACATCCCCACTCTGGCCACATGAACACCACTGTACTTTGCTCACAGCTTTCCTGAGCACCAAGAGCAGCACAGTTCACTGGAGTGGAAAACACACTCCAGGATTTTTTTTCCTCTTGGCAAAGTTGCCTCTTCCCAGCTGTGGTAAAATCAGATTTTTCCTCTGACTGCCCCTCTCTGCAGCTGACATCTATTTAATATGAGGCAGAAAAATAACTTCTTTTTCTCCTCCCTGCTCCCTTATGGGGAAAATCTGTTGGGTTTTGCTGCCGCTCTCTCACCCAGAGAAGGATTTAAAGGGTGGCAGGACAGACTCTACACCTCCTCCCCCAACAAGGATCAAAAGGCTGACAGTGGT